>JABFQI010000527.1:0-10913 GCA_022816925.1 Trichacis sp. ZL-2020 | reverse complement strand
AAGAAAATACCCGACTTCTGAAGTATCACGTGTAATTCATTAATAAATGCTAAATAAGAATATGCAAACCGCTAGATTTGGCGAGCGATTCTAGATGGCATATACCACACAAAGCCGCCTTTGCACAGCTATGTGCGCAGCGTCGCAATTTTCCATCATATCCTAAATCTTTCTTTTGGAGCTTGGCAAACTGTGCGCGGCAGTTTGTCTAGGTTATACAGCCAAGACGCGCTTCACCAGACATAAAGCCACTTGCTAATCCGCGGATAATAAGCTGAAATCGGCAATATATATATAAGATGATGACGAAAGTACATGGATCGACGGTGTGGATTTCTACTCCGTCTCTACTCTTTATAAGCTCCACTCTAACTTTCTAGAATGTTTTAGAAAGTCTTTTAATTTGACTACAAATCTCTATCAAACTTATAGCACTGATTTTTTTATTTTTATTTATGTGAGAAAAAATTTGAACCACTGAAAATTCATTCTTTTATTCCTTTAAATTTATAATTTCTCCGTTTCAATGCATTATATACCATTTGTGGTAAGAAATTACGTTTTATAAATTTGCTACGTTAAAACACATAAATATTAGCGAAGACAAGAAAATTGTTTCCAAGGATACAAAAAGTTTATAAAGTCGCAATAAATTTCACTCGAATGCATGGACGATATTCCAATTCTTTGTCAATAATTCACATTATATCGGAAAAATATGAAACTGAAATGTTTATTATGACAATCGTCACGTTTTTAACGATCATTCTCGTATATAAATACGGCGGAAGAATGTATTTCTCTTATTACTATTCGCTGCACTCCAGAAATTTACTTGACTGTTATAAACATTCTTTTTACTCTCAAAAATGCTTAAAACAACTTCAATTGTTATTCTTCTAGTTGTGGCTTGCGCACAATTATTCGTCAATGTTGACGCAGAAGAAGGCTGTAGAAGTGAGTATAATTTCATACTTTTTCAACCTTATTCATATATATTGCAATTTCATATTTCATATCTTTCTACATTAAACAAATTTTTGATTCAATCACAACAATCATAATTTTTATTCTTACGACATAACACTTCGATGATTTCACAAAATGTTTTTTATCTCGAACGAAATACTTTGTTAATTCAACAAAAATTTTGTTGAATTGAAAAAAGTTTCATCTGAGTGTGACTATTATCAATTCATTATTCTCAAAATACTTTTGTTGATATTTTTTCAATTTTCAAAATATCTTATACTGGTAACAATTAATTTTTCCATAAAATCGTGAATGCTAATAAAGAATTCAGCGATTTCCATATTCTTCGAAGATTCTGAACACAAAACATTTTACGTGAATGTCTGCATCCCAGATGTAAATATAATTTTTCTATGTTTAATGTGATTTCAGGAGTTTCTGACAGTGCACAAGTTTGCAATTGAAGAATGTGACTGTTAAACATAAATATATATGCGCTCAAACGAACTGTCGAAAATCAATTAATTGGAAGTGTTAAACTGTTAATATATGTATGACATCATGTTGCATTAATAAAAGTATAATTCAGATCTAACTTTTTTTATGATATTGCTTTCTCTATTCCCTGGAGTCACAAAATTATGCACACATCATGCAATTTTCATAAAATTACGTGATTTCTCGTGAAATTGCATTAAAATTGCATAATAATGACACCACCCTTGCGGCCAATCTGCGATTTGGATGCGACCGATTTGGTCGCATCCCAGTCGCATTCTGGTCGCAGATTTATATATCATTTCAGAAGCGAAATGAACATGCAAAATTGATCTTAACTTTCCAGAAAGTATGTAATTAAGCGTTTACAGTCGATTTTGGCAGCGGAAATACTCGAATAAAGAAAATCGACTTTGTATGATCATCAAATTGTCAAATTGTCAGATCATCAAAAAGTTTAAATTTTCCTTCTTCGAGTATTTCCTCTGCCAAAATCGACTTTAAACGCTTAATTACATACTTTCTGGAAAGTTAAAGTCAATTTTGCATGTTCATTTCGCTTCTGAAATGATATATAAATCTGCGACCAGAATGCGACTGGGATGCGACCAAATCGGTCGCATCCAAATCGCAGATTGGCCGCAAGGGTATATAAAAGAGGTCCACACATTTCAAATTTAAAAGAAATCCATGGATGTTCCTAATTTCACAAGAATTATCTGAAATTTCAAATTCATAGAAAACAACTACAATTTTTGCAGTCACACATAAAAAAAAATTTTTTCTTTGCAACTTTCCGAAAATTTCTCATTAAAATTTCTGATTGTGTCGGGGGCCTTCAAACAATTTTTTTCCCCGAGCCCCATCCGAGCTCTGTGCGCCTCTGGTATTGCCTGGTATTGTGTAAGAAGGGGCTGACTCAAAACAATTGCAATATGGCCGTCAGTGCTAAATATTCAGTCGATGCGCCATATTTACATGCATAAAAATTTACTAAAGCGTAAATCAAATTTTTACTTACGTAAAATTTTACTAACGCGTCATTGCGACGATTTACTTTTATCCATTCTTCCACACACATCTTCCATTGTCTTCCATTGATTCCAGTTGGCAAAATCGGATTTTGATGACAACAATCACTGTCAATGACGCCGTGCAAACAAAATGAAACAAAAACACACAACGACACAACAAGACACAAGAAAGAGACGTGGCAATATACATATAATATCGATCGGCAAACAAGCACAAATGTGCACAAATGCGAATGGAGCAACGGAAAATCTTCGTCGATCTCTAACTTGCCTGGACTTGTCGATAGGCAAGAATAGGGCTGTAGGCGTGTTTCTGCGCAAGCGCAGAACATATCGCTGTCCTTGTCACTGCCTGCGCTAGCGCGCGCGCTTGCACAATGTTATTAACATGTTATAAATTCTCAAAAGGATCGAAAATATGAGAAAGACAGAACTATGGTCACGTGACCCTGTTTTTTCGCTGGCTGAACAAGTCTAGATTGTGTGTTCGTGTGTTCGAGGGAAGTATTTCAAGTATGGCGCGTCAACAAAAAAAGTGTTTTCTATCGCTGGCACCGGAGGATCCGGAATACGTAAGCTAAAACTAAATATATTACAAAGTACCCCGAAGATTTTTTTAGTTTTCAAAATGATATAATTGATTCTCATCTTTGTTTGTACGCTACAGACAAATACGGTTTCTTCGCAGCATCCGCGCCATTTTTGCGATCGTTAAGGGAAATCGATTATTGTTCTCTAGAATTAGGATTTTTCCGAAATTCTTTTGATTTTCAGATTTCAAAAATTAATTATATTGTTTTTTCTGTATTATTACAATTTTTGTTGAAAAATATAATTTTTTTTCATTTCACAATAAAACATACAAAACGTATTTTTGTTAATGTTCAGTTAAGTGATTTTTCAACAATTGATTTTTCGAAATTTTTGAATATTTTTAAAATTTTTTCTTGTAAAGAATGTATTAGCACTTTAGTAGCATTTACATGGGCTGCGTCGTGCGATTGCGTTTTGCGTTTTCAATGCGACAGAATAGAGGCGCCTATATGGCGCTCCTTGTCTGTTGCATTATAATCGCAAAACGCAATCGCACGACGCAGCCTTTATAAACGCACCTTTTCAGCCGTTGTTAGCTGCGATCTTTTTGCTTTCTTTGCTAGGCAGAAAATTCAAATTCATTACATTAAAACATGAAAACATGAGTAATATTCCTTTTTTTCAACATTTTATGACATTATAATAATTTTTCTGTGTTGAATTGCATATTTAAGTAATAATGTATATATATTTTTTTAATTTTCACTTTTTTAATTTCTTCCGCCATATTCATACATATTATACGGAGTGTTTACTGAGCAACAGTGTTGAACCCAATTTGGCGTCGAAAGCTTGATAAATATAACTTTTTTGTGAAATTTGACTTGAAGTTACCACTTTTATGTGTTCATTTATTATGATGGAGTTTCTAATCTGTAAATTTTTTTTTAATTTTACGAAGTCGTTTTTCAGAAAAAAACGAATCAAATTGTTTGGAATCAGGAAACAACTTTTTGAGGATATATAGGTCATTTTTTTAAAGAAACAGCAGGACATGCTTTTTTTAACTTCTCAAGGAAAACGAAAATTGGTTTTCTTTCAAGTAACAACCCTAGTAATTATGAATTTTATAAAAGGCTTATAAAAAATTTTATAGCAAAAAAAAATTGAAAAAAAAATCATCTATTAACTCAACATGTAAAAATCAACATTTTTAATCAATATTTAAGTTTTTTTTGGAAATCTTGAACATTTTTTAAAAATTCCAAAATGTTTATAAAATTTCAATGTGTTTTATAAGACTTCAAATATTTTTAATAAAATTTTTATCAGCTCGTTTTATAAAAACTGGGAATTTCATAAAATTTTTATACCGTTTTTTTAAAATCGATTTTATAAAATTCATAAATTTTATAAAAACTTCTAAAATTCTATAGAATTGTGGACTTTTTTTATGAAATTCATGATCATTAGGGAACGGACAAGACATGGAAAAAATAATGAATATTCTCTCAATCCACGGTGAATGTATTGACATAATTAATATTAATGCAATTAAAAAATATGCATGAATAATTGCTTGCATATATGCAGTGATCAGCACTAATACGCCCAGATACGTCCCTAGTGCTGACATGAGACTTTTGCCACCTTGTATAAAACAATTTTGAATTTCCCGCCTACATAGATAGCAAAAAGATCGCAGCTAACAACGGCTGAAAGTGCTATATTATATACATATGACATCTTTTTGTATTATAGATATTTATTATAGATATTTTATCTATCTTATTTGTGTAATTTCTTTTGTGGAAGAAATTAGCATTTATTCGCCCTAAATATGAAAAAAACATTTCGAAGAATATTCTGAGAATATTAGTTAGCATTATTAGTTTGCTCCTCTCAAAAAATACTTTGATTTCAAAACTTTTGAAAACGTAAACAAATTGTCATTTATCATATGATTTTCATTTTGAACAATTCAAAAATTTACCCAAATCCTACTGAAGCAGCCAGGCAAGGAGTCGAATAGCTCTTTCATTCAGCATAATGTAATTTTAAACAACAATGTATATTGTGTAAAGTGACGATACTTCAAAGTACTTTTTACGCCGTGGAGTGAAAAGTGCGTACTTCAATCACTGCGTGCGTGAGAAAATTGCAATTTCCAACTCCTTAGCATAAAAAATATCGTACGCACCATGGTTGAAAATCTTTTTTAGCTCGTGACTCTGTCGTGGGATTGCAACTCTTACCTTCGGCTTGTATGCGACAAACATCCCACTCTTGTAAAAAAATGTCCACGACCGATGCGTAATTTACTATTATTACATGTATCATTCCACGTGACAATGTCCAAAATATTCATTGACGCTAAATATTCGTTTGTGGATTTTTTTATGCACATTAATGTTTCATGAAGTTCTGAATCAGTCTTAAAATGTTTCAGAAATTTAAGAAAAATTTAAGAAGTTTCCAGAAAATTTAAAAGTTTCAAAATGCTATCAGAGGTTCTATGAAGAGTTGAATAGAATTTTTTTAAAAATTATGAAAAATTTAGGAAGCTCCTAGAAAATTCTAAATAGTTGTACAATCTTTTAAAAAGTTCAATAACCTGAAAATGTTCTAGAAGATTCTGGAATCGAACCGGGATCCACCAAGACTTTTGTGGTATCCCCGAGGTCGCTTGTCGAACTGAATTTTATTCATTGGATTCGGCCCTCCTGAATCCAAAAAATTAGGTACTTTCAAAAAAACCCGTTCTTTTGTCGTTAACAAAATTTTTTCATTAACAATTGAAAATCAACGTTCTTGAGCCACAGCAATTTTTTGTTCATAATTTGCCTTATTTTAAGATTTTTTTCTCTTGCAAAATTTATGGAAAATCAACAATTTTTAAATTATATACTTTCAAACTTTGAAAATATTGTCAAATGTTGATAAACTATCAGGGGTCGTCCATAAACCTCGTGACGCGAGTTTTCACTAATTTGACCACCCCCCCCCCCCTAAGTGACGATGATATTATTATTATGACGTTTTTAAGGCGAGACGAAACTTCCACCACCGCGCATTTTACCCGAATCGTAGTTCTTATTTAGAGGCTGAGAGTAAAAATGCAACAGATCAGGACAGAAAATATGGAGTTTTATATATGTCTGTCTTTTACTTGTTGCGTTTTTACTCTCAACCTCTCAATTATATTCCACCGATTTTGTATATTTTGCAAACCCCTTTTGCACACATGGCAAATGAATGTGAATGAATCTCGGGCTGATGTGATTTTAGGAAAAAATTTCGAGAATTTTTTTTTGAAGCAGCATCTTTACCGACTGTTTATTAAAAAATTCAAAATTTATGCAATTTATTCAAAAAAATACACCAGCCCGAGATTCATTCACATGCGTTTGTCATGTGTGCAAAAGGGTTTTGCAAAATATTCAAAATTGGTGTAATATACATATATATTCTATGGAATTTGAAAAACAGCTTCTTCAACAAGCAGTCAACGAAATACCAATTGTATATAAATACGTCCGCATTAGCGAAATACAGGCTTTGAACGTTGTTAATAAATAATAGTTTATCAACAATAATCATTTAAAAATTGGAATTCAACACTTTCTTCAAAGTTCGAAAATTTATAACTCAAAAACCGTTGATTTCACAAAAATTTCACAAGAGAGCTTTTCTTTTTAAAATAAGCCAAATTATGAATGACAAAATTGCTGCGGCGCGAGAACTTTGATTTTCAATTGTTTATGAAAAAAATTTGTTAACAACAAAAAGGCCGGTTTTTTCGAAAAGTACCCAATTTTTTTGGATTCACGAGACTCAAATCTATTAAATAGAATTGGGTTCAACAAGCAAGCTCGTGGATCCCACAAAAGTGTTGGTAGATCCCTGATCAAATACTCAAAAATAATAAAAAAATATTGGGAATGTTCATAATATATTACAGAATTTTATAAATTTCTGAAAACTTTACAAAATTTCCATTATAATCTAAAATAGTACAGAACGTATTTTTCGAAATCATATAAAACTTGAAGAAACCCTAAAAGATTTCAGTAAATTCGATATTTTTCAAATTTCCAAGAATTTTAAAAACTTAAGAACATTTTGCTGAAATTCTAGAAAATTGTAATGGCATGCCCTAGAATTTCACTGAAATACTAAAAAAGTCAGTGTGAGTTCGAAATTTTCAAAAATATATATGAATATTCTGTGAAGTTAAATGAAACTGTGAAATGTTATAGCAGGTTCTGGTTTATCAACCAAAATTCTTCATAAAAATTCGATACATTTCAGAGGATTTTACAGATATTCTGTAAAGTTCTAATATATTTTTCAAATTTGTATAAAGTTATGTAGTTTCACAAACCGTTCTGTAAGATTATATAATTTTATTGTACAACGAACTTCAAAAAGTTCAGGAGTTATCATTACAGTTCTAAGAACTCATAAAATTTCATAGAAAGTTCCTTAAGGAATCAAAATATTTCATAATGTTTTAGACATTTTTGTAAGTGAGAAAAAGTGCTACTTTATTCTAAGAATTTCTAAGGCGTTATATGAACTTTCAACCAGTTTCGTTATGTTTTTGAAACATTGTAAAATATTCTGGAATTTTTTTACAAGTTTTCAGATGTTTCAATGAGTCCTAGAAACTTTTACCACTTTGTAGAATTTTACATATGGTTTTTAAATTTTGAAGAAAGTTCTGCAATAATCTCTAATTTCCGAGAAAGTTCCTGGATGTTACTGAAAATTTTGAAGAATTTACGAAATTCTAGAAAGTCCTTAGAGATTTGTGAAGGTTCCAGCAGGTTCTGGAATGTTCTAGTGTGTTTTGGTAGTTCTAGAAAGTTGAAAGGAGATTCGAAAATATCTTTATTAGGTTTCAAATGTCGAAAATTGAAAATTTTGAATTTTCAAAAACGACGGTAACAGCATCGTCAAGATCTAAAATGATATATTTCTCAAAGAGTACAGAAGGAACTTCATTTACGATTCTGAGGTTTGCAAGACGAGCCGAAGGCGAGTTTTGCAATCAGATTCTGTAAAAAAGCCCTTCTGCACAAGTTGAGGACTATATTTTTCCCAACAACATGGAGAAAATACGATTTTCGATGATTTGAGCCGTGAAGAAAATCGCATTTTATTTACGGCGTTTAGAAAAAGCTTTATGGAACCGTCTGCAATTTTCTAAAGGAGTCTAATATATTTTGAGACCGTTTGGAACTTTATATGATCTTATAGAATTGTTTCAATCTTCTAGAAGTGTCTGGAAATACTATAATAGTATATTTCGTGTTTAGGGGCAAGATGTCGATTTTGGGCGAGGACGAAGTTTGTAAGCGAGCCGAATGCGAGCCCTAAAATCGTCTAAGCTAGAATCGATATCTGCTCCAAGGCACAAACGATACTTTTCACGTTAAGGGCGAAAAAATGTAAATTTCTTCCGCGCGCGGGGATGAAATGAGCGCTTTTACGTGCCGAGGCGTAAAAAAATTCTAGAATATTCTACAATTTTCAGACATTCCATAACTTTCTAGAAACTATTGTTTCATTTGAAAACGTTTTCAAAATGTCTGATTAACATTTCTTACATTTTCTAGACAATTCTGGAAAATTTCCATATTTCCTGAAATGTCAGAAAAAATTCTCGACTTTCTAGAGTCGTCTAGAATTGTTAAAACATTTTATAGCATTTCGTAGTATATATACCTTATTAAATACTTTGAACTGCAAACCAATTTTTAGATCATTTAACGAATTACTCAAACTTTTAAAAAATATAAGACTTTTTCTACAATTGTCTATACTCGAATTATTCTAGAAATTGTAAAAAAATATTTTAGAACATTTTAAAACCTTCAAAAATATTTTTAAAATATAGAATATCATAAAACTTCTTGGAATCATCTACGACTTTTTTGCACTTTCTAGACTTGTAAAGAAAATTTTGACGCGTTGTCAAACTTTCTTCAATGTCCCTCGACTTTTAAACAATTTTAACATATTTCTAAACCTCCTAGAACTTGAAAAAATATTATTAAACTTTGTAGGTAATTCTAATACGTTTTTTATGTTGAATAAAGTATTGAACTTTCTGTACTGTTCTACAATTTTTTGAACCTTTTAGAAGTTTCTGAAAATTCGTGAAAAGTTGAAAATATTAGAAATTTCCAGAGTATCCTTGAATTTTCTAAAACTTTTTGGAATATTTCGGAAATTTGTATGAAAATTATGAAATATTCAAAGATTTTCTACTTGAATTTATCAAAACTGTCTAAACAGCCTTAACGAATTATGGAATTCTTTAAAACTATCTAGAACATTATTTGACTCTATGTAATATTCTGGGATTTTTCCAACATTTTGAAGCAATGTCTCGAAATTCTAGGTCAGGCAACGCATTTTCTGAAACATGTCAAAACTTTATTGAAACAATAGGAAATTGTAAAACAGTATATAATTTTTAAAACTTTCTGTAAACTAGAATTATCTCATAACGTTTTTAAAACATTTGTCAACATTTTAGAAAATTTTTATTTCATTTTAGGATTTTCTAGAACGCCAGCACTTTGCGTAGTAATAAATTTCCAGTTGCTTAATAGTTTTTCATACATATTTGATAATTTATGAGGAAGTACAATGGAACCTCTTTAATATCCGCCGCTTGAGAACGTAGAAATTCATTTATATCCTCCGAAGAGCAGACCCGACCACTGCTACCCAGTGGTGGGGTCCCCTCCCTCGAAATTGCATGAGGCGTGGGTGAGAAAAGGACAGAGACATAACGGGTGATTGGTCCATGTTAGTCAGGAGGTATGCGAGAGTGGGATGCCGAGCGGATATAAGTGAAAGCTACAGCGATATATAAGTGAGGGAGAATATAAACGAGGTTCCAGTGTACCGGGAATCCCCAGTACCATAAAATATCTGAAAATGTGCGGGAGTTTTCTAAATGGATCTGTCTAACGACACGTAAAGTGTATATAAAAGGGACGTAAAGGGGATATAACGTCTGTATAAAGTGTATGCAGGGTACATAAAAGGGATATAACGTTCGTATAAAGTGTAAAACGGAGATATAAAAATCCACCCAGAAAACCACCTAGATCCCAACTGGAGCCAGAATTGCGCCAGGACCTGGAGAGCCTGGATGCAATCTGGATCATTTCTGTAACCGCATATAACCCATTTCTAGAGCCAGATCCTGGTCCAAACTTCCGATCCAGAAATGGTCCAGAAATGCGCCACATTGTAAATTTTTCAAAACCGGTAGAACCAACGATCTGTATGAAATCTACCTTACCGCCTACTGGTTCGAAATATAAAAGAAAACTAAATAGAACCATTCCATGGTTTATAAAAAATAAAAAAAAATGACGGCATGAGGATTTGAACGCGTGATACCCGATTGGTAAGCAACCGCCCTAACCACTCAGCCGCTATCTACTGATACATATATGACATCTCCGAATCAACATATGGTGAATGAATTCTTAATAAAGTAAACTTATTTCTAAATACTTGTAGTAAAAGATGTTCAACTCCCCTAGTAATAATAATTTTATTTAAAACGGCAGAAATTTTATAAAATTTCGGAAGTTTTTATAAAATTTATGAATTTCATAAAATCGTTTTTATAAAAACTATATAAAAATTTGACGAAAAAAATTTCTTTTATAAAATTTTTTTTTTAATTTTTCATTTTTTTCAGAAATTCGCACTTTTTTCTAAATTTCGCATTTTTTTCGAAAATTCGTATTTTTTTTGGAAATTCGCATTTTTGTCGAAAATTCGCGTTTTTTCCAAAAATTCACATTTTTTTAAAAATTTTCTTTTTTTTCTATCTTTTTTATT
>JABFQI010000526.1:0-10925 GCA_022816925.1 Trichacis sp. ZL-2020 | reverse complement strand
CCTATGAGGTTGACAGCTTAAACACTGCAAAAAATGATGTCTTGCCACAAGACCTTTTTTGACGCCATTTTCAAGACGCTTTCAGCTGTCTTCAAAAAACACGCTAAAATAAGACACTTCTGAACTGGAGACATTGATTATGTGTCTTTGTGTCTCATACAAAGACACGTCTTGAACACCTTTTTTTGCAGTGATAGAATTTATTCTTAGTTAAATATTGAATTTTCGTCATATCTTCTTGGATAATTGCAGACGAGGTTGGTCATCGAACAAAGAAGATGCACTTGAGTTCATTTGATTTTATAAGTGCTCAATCTGACTAAAAAATTTTTTCGTAGTCTGAAAGTTTCTCAGAACTCAAATGAAGCATTATATCATCAGAACAAAGTATGAAGTATGATGAGACGAAATATTACTTTTGACAAAGATGTTCGATTTCGAATAAGCATCAACAAATTTTGAAGACACAAACTGTTTTTTCAGTATGTGAACAATCCTATACATAATTTTGCTAAATGGAAACCATGCTGATCTACCCATCTGATAGAAATTGGTTTTCGAAGTAAATTCATGATCCTTTCTCAAGGAAACCGTATCATTGAGCAAAACGTTTTCTATTTCATTTTGACAAGACCAAAGAAGCGTAAAAACAAATCGCTGGCAATAAAATTTGCATGTAAGTACTGAGTATTCCATCAAAGTGCCATGTAACGTCTTTCATTATTTCTGCAAATTTTCCAATACAAAACGATGCGAACTATCAATTTGTGAACTGTATCTGAACACCGGAAGCAATCCGTGACTAATGATGAAATTTGCCGTATATTTTCGTCAAATGGCGATGTAATCTGAAGCGTTTATTGTGAGTCATGTCAGCAGAATTGACTGTTGAATGAATGTACGACTGTTATGTTCGCTGTAAGTAATGCTGATTACCCGGACTAGCTGGAATTTGAAACTGCGATCCGGGAGATATGAAATTATTCAGTGGCTCTGGAAGGGGACCGTGCACAGAAGGTGTAATGGGGTGAAATCTGATCTTTGGCGCTGCTCAAGCAAGTCCCGCAGAGTCGCGTGTCCAGCCTTCGGCACGCTTACAACATTAAATTGCTATTAAATTTTGTTGATAACACGAGAATGCAGGTATTTGGATATTCAATCTTACAATTAACCTTTCCCGCCCGTTTTGCTCGATGAAGCCGTAAAGTACAGTCAAATTGTCATTTGAGATCGAAAAAATTCTGAACAGGCTGAATTTTTGATATGTTGTTTCTGTGGGTCCCAAAGGTAAAATTTTAAATTGGCGTATTGAAAGTTGCTGTGGAAAATCCGCAATCTCGAAAAATTATGGAAACGATTTATTTCGATTCCTATTGGTCGGAGGGAAAAAGTGTGTAAACAAAAAATGTTGAGCTGAAAAATTCCAACATTTTTTGTCACAGGCTGAACTTTTTGTAGTTCATTATCAAAAAGATAGAGGGCGCCGAAGTTACAAAAAATTAGTTATACCGCATTTTGTACTGAAAAAAGTGATTTCAACTAAAAATTTTAAATGGAAAAGTTGTATATCTCAAAAAAACCGATAAAAAATATTGCGACTACTTTCAACTTATCTTTACAATTTCTGAGTAAAAGGGGCTGAAAGTTTGATATGCATCTACGATAGGCGGAATTTTCGAAATTACAGTAGAATTTTTTTAATAGTCAACAGCTGAAAATTTTATGTTACAAAAGTATTTTCAGTGTGATAAAAATTTGCGTAGTTTTGTCTTATAATTTTGTTAATTGTTTTAAATTTTGGCAATGAAAGGTGATATTTTTGTATAAAGAAATAAATTAAAAATCGTTGTGAAGTTAAAAAAAATATGTTTAAACTGATTAACTTCGGCGCCCTCTACCTTTTTGAAAACGAACTACAGAGAGTTCGGCCTGTGACAAAAAAAGTTGGAAATTCTGAGCTCTATATTTCTTGTACCACACTTTTTTCCCTCCGACCAATAGGAATCAAGATAAATCGATTTAAAAATTTTTTCAAGATGGCGGATTTTTCACATTGGAGTGAATTTCCAACATCATTAAAGTGAATTGTGTACTGGATATTTTCTGAGAATTTTAAAATTTGCCAATGGTTATTTAATAGAGTAATAATTGAATCAAATTGTGGGTCTTAACATATAGTCTTTTGTAGATCCATTATAAAAACATTTAACAACAAAATGGTATTTGAACAATTTGAAAATAATAAAAGTGCCAAGAGATAGATTTTATTCTTAAAACTTAATTATTAGGTCAAAATCACTTTTTGAAAATATATTTGCTAACGATACTGTATACAATAGAAAGCATTGTAAAAATATGAAAAAAATTAATAATGATAATGTAGTTCTTAGAAAATACAAAAGCATAAAAATTGTCAACAAAAATATATTAATTCAATATAATAAAATTTTGTCAACGTACATAATATAAATTCTTTTCATCAAAAAATACTCATCCTGCTAATTTTCTTCGATTCATTTCTTTTATTTTGCAAAGTAACACATATCGACTATTTGTAGATTCATAGAAAATGCAACTGTCATAATGCTCGACCTGGAAGTCAATATAGAATAATATTCAGACTGTGAAGTATTATATTAGCCATGCAAACCTATATATTTCACTCCGTGTGCAAAACAGTTATTTAAAGAGCACGAGAACTTAAGAGAAAGCAAAGATCGAGGAACGTCTAGGATCGTTATAATAACGACCGGCAGACGATGCGCGGTTAATTGATTGACAATTAATGGAAGATGAATGTGTCTGAGCCTAAAAACTTGATCGGGACTGAAAAAATCGAGATGTAATCGTTGGAGATAGTTATCACATTGATTTTGTAATCACAAGTTCATGGAATGATTGCAAAAACGCAATAATACGGAGGGGATGTATTACACATATTTTAGAAAATAGAAAAAATAAAAATCACATCATAATTTTTTAAAATAGCTTTATATAAAAGCAACACCAAAAAAATATTTATTTATGTATTCATGTATTTTTTTTTTAAAGAAAAAATAATAATGAAAAACCATATAGACTAATTTACAGAAACAATTATAGACTTGATTTTGTTCGCTTTAATGGATGAAACGAGAAACAATTTTTTAACAAATTTTAACAAATTAAGAGATGAATAAATAAGAATAAAACAAAGTATCACCATTTACGTATTTTTATATGTTTATTGTCAATTTTTAGTTGACAACTTTCTGCGAAGAAAATTCAAAAATGCTCGCTCTGCACACTTGGAGCAAAACTACAATGTTTAACTGAATCAACTTTGATCAAATTTAAGCTTCCAACGTCTTTCCAAAGGTCTTCTTCCGAATTTTTATAAGTTCGCGAAAAATTGTAAAATGTAATACAAGGGTTATTGTTTCTTTCATCGAAACTTCAACATATTATTCAACTAAATTTATCAAAAATACTCTATCTGATAAGGGAAATACACCATTGAGTTACATAAAAGATAGCTTGGAACTGAAAGGGCAAGTTCGAAACATTGGAGTTCCCAGTGATAACGTTCTTATCTAACCGGACGTGAAACCTCTCTTTACAAATATACCCAAGGAAAAAGTTATTGAAGCTACTGAGCAGCGTTTTCATAACCTCGAGAAAAAAGTCCGAAATTTCCCACGGTGAATTTACCATTTGCATATTTTCTTTTACGGATTTCCCAAGTTTCATTTTTGATTACCTTATTTCTTTTCAATATTCCACAATAAACTTCATTGAAAGTAAAAATTCAATAATAATGTAAAAATAATAATAAATTTATTGATTTTTCTGCTTCTTATTACTAGTTCAACGAATTGAAAAAAAAAACAGATTCAAAATGAATGCATCTCTTTCGCTTTTGTTTTAATCATCTGTTTTTGAATAAAGTATCTTTTTCTTTCATAATTTCAACAATAAAGCTTAGTATTTTTTACGTTTTCTATAAACTTAATAACTATTAAATTGAAATATGGGGATCTGAGTTCATATCTATTTGAGTTTTGCGCATGCGCACGGTCATGCGCAGTCTTCACAGTCTTGTATATAGTCGCGCAAGTTTACGGTCGAGTTTTAGTTCAGCCAAAAACACTGAATTGTGTTTAGTAGCCTCGTGCTACGTTTCACAATTTCTCAAAAACTTTCACCAATCCTAAAAAGTACCTCATAGAAGATCGAAGGCTTGAAATTGAACACCTTAACAGCACAGAATATTCTAAGAATGTTCTAGGAATATTCTTTGGAATGTTCTCAGAATATTTCAGAATATTCTAAAATATTCTGAAAATATTCCTAGAATGATAAAATGTCCAAGTGAAAAATGTTTTCAGAATATTTTTGAAGAATATTCTAAAAATATTTTTGAATATTCTTATTACATGCTCAGAATATTTTCGAAATATTTTATTATTATTCTGTAAGAATATTCTGAAAATATTCCCAGTGAATTTTTTTGGAATATTTTATTTTTACTTTCCAAATTATTTACGAAATTAGTACTCGTGCTATTTATTAATGTTCTAGACCTTATATTTTCAATATTTTTTGGAAATATTTTTTAAAAATATTCTGAAAACATTTTTCACTTGGACATTTGATCATTCCAGGGATATTCTCAGAATATTTTAGAATATTCTGAAATATTCTGAGAAATTCCAAAGAATATTCCTAGAACATTCTCAGAATATTATGTGCTGTTAGGGATTTAGTAATTTTCTTTTTTTTATAAGTGTTGAAAATAATAATATTTTTTTATCATCATTGCTTTCTAAGAAACATAGAAATACTTTGAAAATCGTTTTTCTGCGTAATAAAATTCTCCGGGACAGAGATTTGAACCAACGCCCTTTTGGATTATGAAGTTTTCATAGTACCCCGCTTAGCCAATGAACTGTATTTATATCATAATGTGTTTATAAAATAATTTAGTACTATTATAATTTGGATATATTTTGAATTATAACTAGTACATTTGGCCTCTAAGATATATTCGACACATACATATATACTAATAGTTTTAATCATATTCTGTGATATATTTCAAAATAAGTTTCTTTGTATTCTCTAATGCACCCGAAGCGTATTTATAGAATAAACATAATATAATTATATCACGAAATATATTTCCAAAATTCACCACGTTATATTTTAAAGTATATTTTCGAAATTTATCGGCCTTTGAATCTAGTAGATTTTGAAATACGTCGCAGAATAAATTAAAACCAACAGAGAATTTGCATGATTTTCAAAAAAAATCGCAATGAAAAGTTCATATTCGATTGATATTGTCATTTTTTTCTTGCAATTTTAAGTTGCATATTTAGCGAGTAAATAAATAATTAGAATCGAAATATTTGAATTTGCCGAGAACGGTCCGGAAACGACCGATTCAGCCCGAAGTCGCGCGTGACGTCACAGGGATATAAACATCGCATACCTTCGTACGTAAATCAGGACGTTTTTTCGAAAAATATACCAAAAAAGCAGCTACAAAAGTTTTTTGTGCCGAAATTTAAAAATGATAGTTTTAAATGTTTTACAATATGAAGCCTCATAAATATTTAGAAAGTTCTTTGAAAATCTAAAACGTCTCAAACAGCAATAAAACGTTTAAGAATATTCTAGAACATCACGCTGAGTTCTAAATGGGCGTAAGAAATTCCAGAAGATTCTCAAGAGTTTCATAATATGTTTTAGGAACCCTAACAGCCCAAAATATTCTGAGAATGTTCTAGGAATATTCTTTGGAATGTTCTCAGAATATTCCAGAATATTCTAAAATATTCTTAAAATATTCCTGGAATGATAAAATCTCCATGTGAAAAATGTTTTCAGAATATTGTTGAAGAATGTTCTGAAAATATTTTTGAATATTCTTATTACGTGCTCAGAATATTTTCGGAATATTTTATTATTATTCTGTAAGAATATTCTGAAAATATTCCCAGTGAATTTTTTTGGAATATTTTATTTTTACTTTCCAAATTATTGACCAAATTAATACTCGTGCTATTTATTAATGTTCTGGACCTTATATTTTTTATATTTTTTGAAAATATTTTTTAAAAATATTCTGAAAACGTTTTTTACTTGGACATTTTATCATTCTAGGAATATTCTCAGATCCTAAGAACACGAAATATTCTTGGAATATTCCAAGAATATTCTTTAAAATATTCCTAGAATATTATTATGTCCGACCCATATCCCATAAGGCCAATAGTAAAAAAAATATTCTGAGAATATTTCAAAAAAATATTTTAGAATATTTCCCTAAAATATTCTCAGAATATTTTTTTTACTATTGGCCTTATGGGATATGGGTCGGACATAAGAATATTCTAGGAATATTTTTGAGAATATTCTTGGGATGTTCCAAGAATATTCTGTGTTCTTATAGGGCATCCGTAATAACGCCGAATAACGTGAACGAAATCTGGCGATAATTTTAAGCAGAACGAAGTATTTCGTAAATCGATGTTTACGATTTTCGTTGACGAGTAAAAGTTAATCATGACTTAAAATGGAAAGATGTTAAAATATTAGATAAAGAAACAAATTATAGAAAAATATAGGCTTCAGAAATGATATAAATTTATTAAAAAGACTAAAAATAGGATTAATAAACAGGAAGATACAAAATGTTTGAGTTCAGTTCATGACAAATATATTGAGGAAATTGAAAATCAATTTGTCTTATCTTCTCTTCATGTTGTGCTTTAAGTGGAATTTTTTCAGTACATATTTCGTTACAATTGATTGAGAATGGTTGTAGGTCATCTTTTGAGGTAAATATTTTCAATTTTTTAAATTTAAATTTGAATTTTTATTTCTTTATTTTCTTTTTTTTATACTTGATGTGAGCTTGATATTAAGCC
Source organism: Trichacis sp. ZL-2020 (assembly GCA_022816925.1). Lineage (NCBI taxonomy): Eukaryota > Metazoa > Arthropoda > Insecta > Hymenoptera > Platygastridae > Trichacis > Trichacis sp. ZL-2020. Next base: position 4,011 of record JABFQI010000526.1, on the reverse strand, counting down.
GAAAACTTGTTATTAATCCAACTATTTATATTGAATTAATTAATTTAACATTAAAGTTATTGTTTCAAAGAAATTTTTGTTAGGTAGAAGAAAGATTTTTTGTTCGAAAAAGAGTTGTGTGGATGGAGAGGTTTCGAATAAAAAATCTTCGTAATTTTGTAATTAATTTTAAAATGGTTCATGAAATATTGGCTCCTTTAGATCGGCTAAATTCTTTGTCATGAAGTAATTATGGAGCTTATTTTTCCATCATAATAAATGATATTCCATTTTTCACCGTAGATTGTTAAACAATTTAAAAGGTGTTTTTAATTGTATTAATTTAAACTTGCGAGTTAAAAAAAAGATTCAAATTTCAAGCTATAAGTTCCGCCGCGGTGCCAACATAGCGGAACATTGACTCGGCTAGTCAAAACCACAAAACCTGACAAAACCAACCAGTCAAAACAAGCGCCAGCAGAATCGAGCAGTGTCGAGCAGGCGGAGCAGGATCCACCACACGCGCACAACAGCGCACAATAACAAGTAACTGCAAGTAACAACTGATAAAAACCAGAAAATGGCATCTCAATCTGGCGCATTGTGGAAAAATTGCTGAAAAGCGCACGAGCACGAAATCGAAAAAGTCGAAGAAAAGCTCGGTGCAAATGTGAGGAGCTTTCATTGTTGTGTCTCTCGCGCAAACATCCGCAGCCTAAAACTCGCGACACGTGACGGGATTTTGGTTTTCGATTACATGTGATATCAATTCGGAATCATGGCCGAGGTCTTCGATTTCGAATTGCACGACGAAGACGCGGTGAACCAAGACGAGTCCGAGGACGAAATCATCGAGGGTCACCCGGTAATTTTGTTTTCGTTCTTCCCATTTCAACTTTAGAAAATATCCTCTACCCCCCTTTTTCCGAATTCTCAACCTTCCTCTCGCTCCTCGAACGATTCTTTGTCATGCGTTTTCAAATTCCTAAACGACACGAGCGAATGACGAATGTTCATTATTGAAACTCGATCATCATATTTTAAGAATTTTTGAGAATGATCTTCCCGTGTGCGTGCGCGCGCGCGCGTGTGCGTGCGTGACGGTGATGCGTACGACACGCGAGATTTGAAATGGGAATTATTCTGAATTATTCCTTGATTACGAAGAATTATTAATGATGCGGAATCGCGTTTAGATTGTTGATTAATTATTCTTGATTGCGCCCGGAAAAAACACTGGCGTAACGATTTTTCTTTAAATACGAGTTTTATTTTAATGCTTCTTTATCCAGGATCTGTATATTAATTTAAACATTGTTTATAAAGTTAATTGTTGATCTTGTATCAATTTTATTTATCTTATCTTTAAGCTGCTCGCGATTGATTAAAAATTTCTTAGAATGTTTTGTTTATTGTAATACATAAATTGTTAACAAACAAATTGTAAGGCTTTTAATGTTTACAGGGCGATTATGACTCTGAACGAAGTATGCATTCCATGCTCGAGTAAGTATCATTGCTTTCAATCATTGTTTTTATTATAGACAAAAAATACGTCAATGTATTCATGCATACAGGTTTGAAAAATCTTGTATAGGCTCGAGGTATAACAAGTATCTTGTTTTGTAACAATTTTATATTGTTCATTGAATTGCAAATGTTTTTTGCACAACTAGCTTTTTTGGTGCAAACTATAAGCGTCACTTCTATCTGTATTAATAACAAGTAGGTCACCTAAATTTGTTCACTGATATGCAAAGTCATATGATTTTCATGAAGTTCATCAATTACTTATATGCACTAGTTAAATCACTAAAGTATAAGGTAAACGTACCAATTAGTGAACTAGTGAGGTTTCCACTCAAAAGAAAATTAGTAAAAAAAAGTAGGTAAAATTACTGTTATGCAAAACAATTAATTGCGTTCAAAAGTATGTTCAATCTGCTACAAACTCGTGGTCTCGCACCTTCAGAAAAAAAAAACTTTCATTAGTTGATCATTATTTTTGGAATTCATGCAAATGTTCTAATTTGTAGATTATTAGGAAATGTCTATGATTTGTTAGTTTTTTACAAAATTTGATACACACACGTGCTCTAATTATTATTTAAATCGTTATTCGAAAATGTTGCTTTTAACGTACATATCGATTCACAGCTAGTTCATTGCTGAATTTTATGGTATTTTTTTAAAATTTTATATTTTATAATTTGTTTATTATAATTAAAATTCTACCATTAGGTACTAGACTTATAATTGGGACATTTACCTTATACTGCTAAATTATGATAAGAGTTGCCACAATTCTGAAAAACCTGGAAAAGGTCAGGGAATTTTGTTAGGAAAAAATCCAGCGAATTTTAATCTGAGTCGAGAAATTTTACACTTTGTAAAAATAATGCAGTCAGTTGATTAACACATGCACATCTGTACTTCACAAACGCCCTCTTGAAATTACACAAAAATCCATTTTTTGAATCTTCATTACTTTCCTTGAACCATAGATAAAAAAATTCTTTTGTAATTCAGCAAAATATGATAATTGATTAAAAACTTTCTCCTGCTTCCAAGTTTCATAAAACTACTGTCACATTGTTGAAAAATCCACAAGTTTCTGCAAAATTCAAGAAGCTTCTATAAAGTTCATAACTGTTATGGGATTTTTCAGAATGTTCTATGATATTCTATAGAAAGTTTTAAAATGAAAAAAATGTTCGTAAAAGTTCTAGATGCTTCTGGAATATTATGTAGCAGGTTACAGGATGTTCTGGGCACTTGTAAAATATTCTTGAGGTATAGATTTTTAGATAATGAATATTTTAAAATTTAAAAAGTTTTATAATGTTTCACAGTTTTCTATCGAATTCTAGAATCTTCTACGATGTTTTAATAATTTTTAGAAGATTTGAGAATACTCTAAGATAGTCCACAAAATTTTAGGCAAGTCCGGGGAGATTCTAGAAAGTTCAAACAAGTTATAAAATATTTTAAAAGCTTCTAAAATATTGTAGAATAGTCCAGACAGTTCTGGCTAGTTTTTAAAGGTTCTAAAATAATTCAGAAGGTTCTAGAAAATTTTTAGTTTTTAAAATTTTCCCCAGAAAATGTTAAAAGGTTGAAAAAAGGCCTGGGCTATTCTAGGACATTTATGGATGTTTTTAAAAATTTCAAGATATTCTAGAATATTTTAGAACTATTGAGACAATTTAAGAAGATTTTAGAATTTTCTAGACAGCTCTAGATTTTATTAATTAATGCTTCAAAATTTCTTCAAAAGTTCACAACTTTTGAAAAATATTAAAAGTTCTAAAAAGTCTAAAAATCTTTTAAAAAATTTGAAATGTTACAAAATTTTCCAGAAGGTTCTAGAATATTTCTAATTCAATTCATTCTGGAAAGTTCAAGAAAGTTTTAAAATAATATAGAAATTTGTAAAAAGATTGAAAATGTTTAAAAGGTTCTGTGATTTATAAAATGATCGAGAAATTCTTCCAAATTTTACAGTGAATATAGTTATAAAGTCGTAAATAATAATACTTTCTTTAGAGTAAACATAATTTTTAGTCAAGGAAAAATGTGTTTTTCCTCCTGCAAAACCTAGATAAAGTCTGGAAATTTTCGAGTTGTACATTTCTGGCAACTCTGTCTAATCTCATTATAAATTTTCTTTCAAATGTTTTGCGAAAACTCAGCCTATGAATTTATAGATAATTTCACAGTGGAACAAAATGAAGGTTTAAATCTGGGGCATAAATTTTGATAGCCGAAATCGAAAGTAGACTCTTTAAGTAGGTTAGAACCAAAAGGATTTTTTTTCTTGGCCTTAGTTTAAAAGATATGAATATTTTTGTTTTTAATATTGATGAATTTCCGTTTGGATCTCAATATAATCCGATTTCTACAATTCAAAAAAGAAAACCGGGGTTTTGAGAGTCAAAGAATCCATTTTTGAAACAAAATTTACAAAAATCCTAATTTTGTCGATTTTCAATGAAACGAGTTTTAATTTTTATTGCTAGTCATTAAGCCGAT
>JABFQI010000525.1:0-10927 GCA_022816925.1 Trichacis sp. ZL-2020 | reverse complement strand
AAGACATGGAAAAAATAATGAATACTTTCTCAATCCATGGTAAATGAATTTACATAATTAATATTTATGCAATTAAAAAATATGCATGAATAATTGCTTGCACGTATGCAGTGATCAGCAGTAATACTCACAGATACGTCCCTGGTGCTGACATGAGATTTTTGCCACCTTGTATAAAACAATTTTGAATTTCCCGCCTAACATAGATAGCAAAAAGATCGCAACTAACCACGGCTGAGTGCTAATACATACATTTGTGTCGCCATTTATAGCCAATACTTTCCATGAAGGTTTCGATTGTCTCTAATAGAGGAAACATTTGAACATAAACACAAGTTGAATATTCAATTGATAATGATCTACATTTATAGGAATAATTTGAAATATTTATTACATTCTATACTTTTAAATATATAAAAAAAACAATCTTACACAGAATGAACGAAGAATAAAACTTCAAATAAAAGTTAGACTACGTAAACTTATCATTTTATTAATTAAGTAATTACAAAGTTTGGTATGTATATAATTCGACATTCTGGACTTAATATCTACTTTTTTTTATGTGTATTTGACATTGCGGACTTTATCTCTCTTTTTTTCTTACTTAAATTGTTATCGCTGACAAGATCAGTACTGCCGTAAAAAATAAAAATTATAGTAAATCACTGTGAATCACATCCATTTTTCGCTTACATCAAGTAGGAACCGCAATAAATAAAAATATCTTAAATTATTCAGTCAAACCTTTCAAAAAAACTTAATTCCCCGACTTCTTATAATCCCAAGGCAACATCAATAAGTTATATATATATATATATATATATACAATATATATAAATTACTGTAATATTATTGATATCTTTCAATAAAATTCTGATGAAACTTCTCACTTCAATTAAAAAAAATTATTCTGTCACCGAGAAACAAAATTGTCCGGTTGATACAGCACATTAATCAAAATAGCGAGATTCAACTCTACCAAGTTGCGAATTTTCTACATGGTTTCAGTATAAATGACAGATACTTACAGAAAAACTTCTATAGAATCATGTAACATTCTAATTAATTTCATAAATTTATTGTACCTCTCATTATGAAAAAATATTGTGTAATGCATGCTTGTTATTTTGAGCATATTGAAATATAAATTTATAGCTAAATTATTGCCAAAAGATTCCACCAATAAAAATAAGTTCTATGATTCGAAACAGTCACTTGTGGCCAACCACTTATGTATTGTTGGAAAACTAATATTCTACTTTCAAGTGTAAATGTTTATTTTTTGAAAGCTATTATTGTCATCAGTGTTTCAAGAAGTTCACTCAATCGTTAAAGTAAATTTGATTATTTTTGAACTCCTACTTTACTTGGAACTGTGGATGTTTGAGCTATTGTCCTCATCGTTTTCCGACTTAGTTCATTGAATTAGCATATTTTATTTCTGAAAATAATTATTTCACTTTCAATCGTAAAAATGTATTTTTTAAAAACTATAAATTTACGTTCGATTTGATAATTACTTTTTAATCTATTGTTCTCTTTATTTATGGAGTAAGTAAATTGAATTGCCGAGTAAAATAGTTCATAAATAATTATTGAACTGTCAAATATTGAAACTTATTTTGCAAAACTTACCTACGATTTTACTTTAAACTATCAGTGTTAATTATTTAGAAACAACCGTTCCCATTATGCATTGACTAAGTTACTACAATAGCCAAGTTTTTTTTCAATAATTCAAAGATCATCATACCACTTTTAACAGTTGAGAATTATTTTGCAGAAAATATTATGAAACTTTCTTTTTTCTGAGCTTATACTTAAAGAGCTATTGTTCTAATTGTTTTTTGACTGAATAACTAAATTGCCAAATTTTCTTTTCGAAAATAGTTCAAAATGATTACTGCCCTTTGAATTATCCAAATTCATTTCGCATTGTCAATTATTTTACTTTTAATTTATATACTTTATTTTTTGAAAGCTATCGTTCTCATTATTTCCAAACTGAATGTATGTATTTGTTAGATTTTATTTTGCGAAAACTATTCTGTTACATTCAATAGTCGTTTATTTCGCAAAAACGATAGTTTGGTTGTTTTTTTTTTTTAGAGAATATTGAATGCACTAAGTTCGTGTAATTGCCTCGGCCAAATGCTCATACGTGATTTACAACAATCACAGCTGAATGTAATAATTGAAAATTTCATTTATTCCACATACCTGCCTCCGCCGAGTTAAATTTTTCGCTCACACACGAAAAGAGACAGATACAGAGTCGCTCTGACAAGATACGTTACGTATCTCGCTCGCGCACATGGAAAGAGACGAAGACAGATTCGCTTTGATTCAAAGCAGTGACTTGAGTCTGACGGTCAGAATCACATTATATACTCGCTTTGATAGGCTGCGCTGCGCGCCTCGCACACACACAGAAAGAGACGCATCGATAAATTACGCGCCACGTAATATTTCGACTTTACCACCAACTGAAACTCCCTTGCATAATACAAATATTTACTGTACATAAGAAGTATGACTTAAATAAATTATGATCCAGATTTTTTATGAGTATAGACAGTGCCAGAGGGTTTTAGGCTGCAGAGAACGTCATCGCCCCGATCCACAGTAGTTGGAAATCCCGAATTTCCGGTCAAAACCTCTAAACTTATAATAATTATATCGAAATGTATGTACCCGAAAGTTTTCGGGGTCGCTGAATTCAAAAATGACATTCGTTTTTCAAAATTCAAAATGGCGGCTCCAAAATGGCGGCCGACTTGCATAAAAAAGTAGACTTTTGAGAAAAAATAACTGTTATTCACGTTTTCGGGGTCGCTGAATTCGAAAATGACATTCGTTTTTCAAAATTCGAAATGGCGGCTTCAAAATAGGGGCTCCAAAATGGCGGCCGACTTACGTAAAAAATAGATTTTTGAGTAAAAAATAACTGTTATTCACGTTTTCGGGGTCGCTGAATTCAAAAATGACATTCGTTTTTCAAAATTTTAAATGGCGGCTCCAAAATGGCGGCATAAGTTTGTAAATAGTTTTTGTTTTATGGTTAACTCGTACAATGAAGGAAGTAGCACGTGAGAGAAGTACAAAATATTGTCAAGCCACATCATGGTTTATTATGTTCACACAATTATCTATTAACTATTACATTAACTATTAACTTAATACAAAGACGTCAATTTTAAACTTAAGCTAATCCTCGTCACTAGACAGAATCCCGTCGTTTTCGGCGTTTTCATCATCCATTTTTTCGTTATTGATCTTTTCGTAACTCAAAAGAGCCAACGCCTGGGGACTTAGGCTTTTGCCTTTCTTAGGTTGGAGCTTCTGGAAGCTCGAAATGTATGGGTCTGAAGAGATTAAAAGCATGTGGAACATGTCCTCCATGGTGTTTATTCTCGAACATTTTCGCGAGTGGTTCAATCGATAATTCCGCACGTCCTTATTTCGAGCTTCCTGAGCTTCTTCCGAGTACTGGCCAATGGGCAAAATGGCGTATTGGATAATTTTTGCGCCATGAATGAGGACCTTGTGAACTGTTGTCGGCATGTAGTACCACGGATATTCAGTGACAAACAAACGCGCAGTTGCTGTACAATATTCGTCAAACAATTGAATATTGACGTTGAATCCGCTTGACAAAACTTGTAAAATTACGTAGAATCTTTCAAGCAATTCTGGGTTAAGCCCAAGAATAACAGCCGATACTTTCCAATTTTCAAAAAAACGCCGCGCAGTATTTCCATCATTTGAATTGCCCGCTCCCTGCCTTGGGCGATCGACTAACAAATCCAATTGATCTTTGAACCCTTTTTGAATGAGTGCTTTACGCTCTTTCAAAGCTTCTTTGGTGTCTTCGCCACGGGATTGCCATTTTTGGACATCTTTCTTATAACCCACATGCAGAAGACACTCAAAAAAACGGATCCAACAATGCAATGTCGACATGCCGAATTGCAATTTGGAGTCGTCAAATTTTATCTCTTTCATCGCGTCAATATCGTTCAACTGTTTGGAAGTTGCATTACACAAGTAGCAGCGCATCGCAGATGACGTATATGTAACTGCGTTGCAAACCTTGCCATCGATCATTGTGCATGCTAATTCGTACGTAACTACCACAAGTTCACCATTAATGATTGAAGTGAATTTCTCAAGGGATGCTATTTGTTCATCAATTAAGCGCTTTTCTTGTCAACTCGATTCTTTGTCTTCGCGTAAAAATTGTAAACGTAGCGGTCTGCAAAGTCGAGGAGAGGAAGGTCTGGGATTTTTCCAAACGACAATGTCTTTCTGCGAATTATTATCGAACCCTCTGAGTTGCAGAGGAACGATAGATGTTAGCAAGACATTGGCATCTGAACTATTTTCGTGGGAAAATCTTTGCTTATATTCACTCTGACCCGAGCTCCCGTCAAATCCCCATTTCACGATCAAATTTAATTTGCCGCAGGTATCGGAACTCAATTCATCGATCAAATTCTTTTGTACGAGTAAAATTCTTTGACAAGTGTGATTTAAAAGGGATTGCAATTTTACCTCCGCGCGCGTTTCAGTAATGGTAATTTCCTCGGGATAGCAATCTTTTTTCGCATCTAAAATCCTGTCATAGGAGGGATGAATTGGACTATTGTGGGATATGCTACTTTCGCGAATCCTTCTATACTGGCTCTTGGTCAATTTTGTTTCGATAATAAGAGACAGCGCTTCATCTGGGGACATTTGCGACGGCATTTTCGAAGAATTTATCATCGCCGCTCTATACTTATCAGCACGTGTTGGGGATTCCATAACGCCTTGTACAACTTGGGATGCTGCAGTAGCTCCATCACGACGAAGAGCAACTTTCGCGGCAAATGAAATTTCTTCAGTGGAATAATCATCTCGCAATTGGCTAATTCTCCGTCGTTTCGATCGATCATTTACATCAGCAAAAGTCTTCGAAGGTCTGCCTCCACTATTCCTTTTCTCTGCAGAGCCCGCGGAAGAAGGGCCTGGAAGTGCTTCGTTGTGGATGGATACAATCTGTAATGAAGTTTATTTAATGAACAATAATTACTAAAATGAAAGATTAATAAGAATGACTTATTGGGACTGTATATTTCACCACAAGAGTTGTCGATTCATCGAGCCAATCCTTATGTTTACTTTCGAAGAAAACTCTTGAATATTTCGTTTCTTTCCATTTTTGTAATATTGCTTGCAAAACCCTTTTCAAACGTCCAACAGATTCTTCAGCTATTTCAAACGAGTCACCAGACTTTTTGGCCAATTTCTCGATTAAAAGTTTCGATTTTTCCTTGAAACTGTAATGGATACACTTTCCTAGTGCCTCAAAAATTTGTTTCCTTGTCCACGTTACCTCCATTTTATTTTGTGCTGAAAGTAACTAAATCAATTAATGCAAAGAAGAAATAATTAATATTAATTAATAATAATCTACAATTACGAATTTATGCATACAATTACTAATCAAGTTTAACTAACACTTAAGTAATAAAATGACTAATAATTTATACAATAATATCAATTATTATTAATTAATAATATTAAATTTTAAATATAGTAATAATCAAATGCAATTTCGATACGCATATTCATTTCAAGCTTGAAATACTTTCCCACATCTAAAGAAGTTAGTTACATTTACAATACCATTTTTTCAGCAGATTACAAGTTACTTTTTACTGTTATGATTATGTAAATATACAATCATTAATAATACATTGAAATGATGAATTGAAATTAGTAACATACAAATGCGTAAAGGCAATGTAATCATTGCAGTATTGTAAAAGATAAAATGTTCTTCTCAATACTTTCACTGAGAGTCGAAATGCCTTGCACACGTTAAAAACGATTTCTTCGAAATATTCGATACGGAGGATTAGTATTCTCCGAAAATCTTTCCTGAAAAAAAAGGTTTCCATCCCCCCTCATTCTCCGAATCGACCGTAATCCGAGCCCCTCGCTGTGCTCGGCGCGCGGCCGGCGAAACGGCGCGAAGCGTCTCACAAGAATCGCTCCCAAATGCGCACCGGGCTCCATTGGGATATGATTCTAACTGCATATTATTGGGGACACTTTTCCGCGAACAATGCACTAAGAACCAAAGCGGGTCTCGGCGGGTCTCACAAGTAATCCTCCACGGAATGTGAAATATTTTATCGCGCGGAACAGAAAAATGACCGGAAGCGTTTCGACTTATGTTACACACGCATATATTACTTTTTTCACTTCAAATTTGTACACACATATTATACATACCTTAACGAACAAAATCCATGGGGTAGTGGAAAGATGGGACACTTTGAACTTCGTATTTTAGGCGCTCACTTATCATCCGGACGCGCGAGACTAAACAGCTGCGTGGAGCGTGTTCGGCGGGACGTTCGACTTTGAGCGACTACCTGCTCGAAACTAATGATCGTGAGCATCTGCCCTTCAAAATTTCTCGACAGAAACGCAACCTATACACGATAGAGTGAATTTCATCTCAATCGGTAAATGTCGATTTTCGAGGTTTTGACCGATTTTTTGGGATTTCCGCCCACTGTGCGGTCACTCAAAAAAAGTTAAAGGATGAGGAATTGAAAGCCGTATTTAAAAGTTTAAGAGCCAGAAACACTTAAGCCGTGTTGATCTTATTGTGGAAATAAAAAAAACATAATGTAGCAACAATATTGTATAACACGGAATCGCGTAGCTGTCGGCTCAGAACGGTTGCATTCGTTTATGAACAATTTGTTAGTGTCATTTTCGAGACGTCGATGCTGTACATATTACTAAATGTGTACTCGAGTGCCTGCCAATTAAAAAAACGGCTACATAAAAGGCTTTACTCGTCGCAATGTGCAGAGAAAATTTTCACGATATGGTTCAAAGCATGAAAAATTCATTTCCGAGTGCCCGCCTCATTAATCATAATACAGTACATGCCTGCCGGCTCCTTGAAAATCGGGCGCTCGCGCGCATGCAAATAAAAACGTTAGACGCGATAAAAATTCATTACAGCCCCTATATCTAATTTTTCCCTGTTAAATAAGTTATTTTTATTTTGCACATACAATACATATAAGAATGAGCAATTATTCCATCGTTTGGTCAAAAATATGAATTCAAATTACGTCATTGCGTACTTGAGGTAATTGAAAGTGATAATAATGTACTTGTCTTCTCCTCACAAAATATCATTCAAATACTTGTATGATCATAAATTTTTGAGATTAAACAAGAAGAAAAAATACGTGTCCGTCTTATCTTACATTGACTATCGAGATGTCAATATCGTTTGAAACACTCCAAAGTAGAGTGGAAAATGTTCATTTTCATCCCGTACGGGAAAAACACTTAAAAGTTGAGTGTGAAACTATTCTCAACTCATTGACTCTGTTTTGGTACACCCAACTGAGTGTTTTTTATACTCAACTTTAGTCTAGATTTACACTGAACCCAAGTGTTATTTACACTCAACTGAGTATTTGTGACACTCAATTATAGTGTTTTTCACACTCAACAAGAGTGTCATTTTTCCTTAGCTTGAGTACTTTTTATTCTCAACTGCAGTGTTCATTTACACTCAACTTGAGTGTCAGTGTACATTCTAATTGAGTTTAATTCACACTCATGTGATGTTTTTTGTTTCTTTCTGGAAAGGACTGCGAATAACAAATTAAAATATTGGAATGACAGTTTTATTGTTCAATTAATTCGTGTTTTTTCCACTATTTATACATTATTGCTGAGCTGATTCTTCACAACATCTGCGATAATTTTTTTGCCCAAAGGTTTGAATTGCGTCAAACCGAAAAGGAAATCTAAGGTTGAATAAAATCGATTTTACATCAAAATTTTTTTTTTAAAACACAAAAATAATTGACTCAGCGATAAGAGCAGTTTTTTTCTGAGCATTCAGTTCAGTATTTACTGCTTCCTTGGGTACTCCTTTACCGCCTCTCCCAGAGTAAGATGATGTTGCAAATTCTTCTCCCGTAAACAGGCAGGTGCCTAAATGTTTTATCGATAATGCGAGATCCTTTGCCTCGTCTTCATTGAAGCGAAGGGCATGAAGCTCTAATTTTTCCTTCAATGTTCCTATAGAGGAGACTATAGAAATAAAAATAGAGTAATGTTATTTTTTTGTCCATCCGATCTGATTTAATAAAAGCAAATTGAATCAAACGGTAATTTCTGTGAAACATTGTCCTAATGCGAAACAATTAAAATAGAATCGCATTAATTTTTAACTGGTACTTTTTCATCATCTGTGCCTTTAGTGGTATTTCTTTTCTCATCAATTTTCAAATCAGGAACTTTAAGTGCTTTCCCGACAGTTTGCTCCTCTTTTATACTTGCACTACAGTAATGATCGTATTCGGATGGAGGAGGCTGTCCAGCATAACTCTGAGGGCATAAAAATTGAATTCTCCCATAATAATGTCATCTGTATATGTTTTTCTATATGTTCTATATATTTTTATGTATTTAAGACTTCTAAGTGATGTTCATCAGTGATGTCCTCATTTTCCGCAAAAGTATTTAAAGTCAGGTCTCTCTCTTTAGTAGCCTTATTTTGTGTAACTTGAAAATTCTTTTTCTAGAAAAAAAGAAAACATCAAATTTTTTTGTCATATTGGAGCCATAAAAGTCGAGAAATAAATACTAACGGAAATTTGTGATCGCGCATCACTTATTCCTTTTTGTAACTCGTTTACATCGGATGTGCAGGAATTTATATTTTGCAGTAAAACACTTTTTTTCTGCACAATATCAATACTACCTGTAAAAAACAGTTTAACATGATTGATTGAACTTTCAGTTGGACTTATAGTGTCAATGTTTCATTAATTCTTAGTCGACTCATACAAATGTATGTCTTACATTCCATCGATTAAATAACTTTTTTAAGTTCTTCGTTTTCTACCATGGCAGCTTTATACTTCTCATCAAATTCGAAACAATCTGTAAAAAAAGAATAACATACAGCATTTTCAACGTTCTGAGAACTTTCTTTGAAAAAATTCTCCAACATTAAATCAGAAAATTTCCACAAACTCTTACTTTGACAATTTTTGTTTCTTGATTCGAGTTCTTTCATTCTTGCTCGCAATTCTTTGTTTTCTTCTCGAACTTTGGATGAAGCTGCAACAAAGTATAATATCTGTTGTTATGTATCTCTGAATAAGTGAAATCATCGAAATCACAGGAGGCTTGCATGTTGAAAATCGACCTTATTAAAAAACACAATGCACAACCAAAGGCTAATATTAGCTGTAAAAATAAGTTTACGCATTTTTTTCACTTACATTCAAGTTTTTTTTTTTCAACTCAGCATTTTCCAAACTCAAAACTTGGACGTCCTGTTCCAATTGCGATTTAGAACGCTTGTAATTTCGCTCTTCATCCTCTGAAGAGTAGGACTCCGAATTGTCGTTTTCACTTTCTTTCAACACGCGATATTTTGCATTTATCGCTGTCTACTCTGCAGATTAAAGCAATAAATGATGAACATGAAATTTCTTGTGTCATTTTTCCTCTCCCTCTCCTTCCTTCTCTGTCTCACTTTTCTCATTTAACGATTTTACTATCTACGTCTCTCTCTCTACATCTTTTTTCCTTTCTTTCTTTCGCTCCACCTCTGTCTCAGCCCCCCCTTATACACACACACACACTCTCTCTCTCTCTCTCTTTCGAATTTAAGGTTATGTTTACATTGTTTACAGTGACTCACCGACAAAATCAATTAATGTCGCAGTCACATTTTCCCACAATTCTTTACAGTTGTTTTTACTCCAGTAGATCTTCATCGAACGCGCTTCTGTAACGTTGCACTTCAGCCACAACATTCCGATCTGCTCCTCATTTGTCACAATTATAGCCAAATCTTGCCACTCTTTTTCCACTATCCAGCAAGAATATCCGATGCCGTACGATAATTCTTCATTCGAAAATTTCACGAGAACACATTTATCATTCCTTATTTCACTAATTCTAACGGTCGGAAACATTTTGCTTATCGCGAAATTGTTTTTCTCCAGCGCGTGTGCGTATTAATTTTTTCTGGCGAGGGCGGGGGATATATGTATATGCATGGTATATGCATCAACTGAATCGACATGCGCATATCAGACTTTATGAACATCTCTCTTACACTTACGCTACTTTCTACGTACTACTCTTACATGAGTTATAACTCGATGAGTGGGATGAAGACGAAAATACACAGCTTTCTTTTTCTATTCATTACCAGAATAAATATACTATAATTACTAGTGCAGTGTTTATAGCTCGAATCTGAAAATCAAAGCAGGTGTTCAGCCTCCGACGTATGATATATATGATAACAGTATATATTGAACATCATTGATTATAAACGTCTACGATTTCACAAATTCCTACAGCCATAATGACCTACGACATTTGTTGTTTCATGCATGCTCTGTAAATTCTCGTAATCTGATGGAGAATCAAAACGACTTATTTTATATCAAGCCAACAAGCAGTAATAAAGTCGATCAACATGCAGAAGCGTGGACCTTATTTACAATATTTGCGGAATCCCGAATTACCAGTGCCATACATGACGAAATATAATCGGAATAGAAAACGTGAACTCGGAAATGTAAATAAAGTATTTTTTCTCATACGAGATATGTCGATTTTTGAATTTAAATCTCATTCATACACAACTGGAAAAGTTGCATAAAAAATTGAATCATTTTTTTAATATTAAAAAATGCAGAGCAAAGCAAATTAAATAATACGTCTTCTTTTATTTTATTTACATTTGATTACTTCGAAAGTTATACGAATGTTAAGTTTCGTATATAATGATACACAGAGTATAAAGTGACGTCGTAGATTTCAATCTCTGATTCGCAAGTGTGTTCCAAACCACAGTATCTTTGTC
>JABFQI010000524.1:0-10949 GCA_022816925.1 Trichacis sp. ZL-2020 | reverse complement strand
ATTTTGATAAGAATAAATATTTATTTTAATTTTCATTAAATTTCATTTACTAATTTTAGCATTTTATATTGTAAGTAAGACGTTCGGAGAAACAATTTATGTTCATGCGTTAATATTGATAACATTTTCAACATTGAAACAGCTTCTAAGATTTTCTAGGAGTTTCTAAGAGTTTCTAATATTTTTTAATATTAGAAACTCTCAAGTAGGGAGCGCGAGCTAGCTAGGGTATAATGTAATACAATTTTCGAGTTTCCGTGACAGTTTTGCAGTTTTTGAAATGCTCGTGCAAAAATACAAAATTAAAATCGAAATGTTCTTGCAAAAAAATCATTAAACTACTGTAAGTCAAAAATTTGATATTTTAATATTTTTTTTTAAATCAAAATATCTTCCCACAGTAAGTCACATAGTAAAGTTAATTAAAAACAAAAACTATACTCGATTGAGAATGGAATTGTTGATCCCTCGGAGCCAAAATAAGTTATTACAAGACAACTTAATAATTATGCATTTAATGTTTTATTTACATAGCTTTTTATGACTGATATATCGATAAGAGAAAAAATTGCAAGTTTTTAAATATTAAAAAATTTTTAATTATTAATTTTACGAAAAGTGTGGAAAAATTTATAATTTTGCAATTCTTCATATATTTATTTTCAAATTGACAAATGAAATATTATTCATGCATTCAGAGTTCGTTTCACCAAATTGTATGACATTTATTTTTTTTTGTAAAAAGGACTATCAAAAAGTTTATAAAATTTAATTTTCCATATATAAAAAAGTTTTATAAAAAATCTTGTCTTTTATAAAATGTTTATTAGGTCGTTTTTTTTCAAACTAGAAAGTTATAAAATTTTCATATAAAATTAGTGAAATAGGTTCATAAGATTCACAAATTGAATTCAAAAAATTTCAAATTCTTGAAACTCTCTATAAAAATTGAAATTACTAGGGCAGCAAATACATTTTTCAAGCGTATAAGTAAAATGCGACACAAATTTATTTCCTTTTTTTTGCTTTTTTCAGATTGTTTTAGAATGTCTAACGAAACATTAAAACCAGTAAGAGTCAACATGACATAGACTTTACTATAAAATTTGAAATTTTTGGATTCATGAAACTTGTTCGAAATGTACATTTTAAAACTCCTTGCTTTCCCGATTTTCGCAGCTATTGGAAATTTCTAAAGGAAATAAAAATACTCTTCAATATGTTGAAAAGATTGAGAATGTAAAACTTATTATATTTTCACGTGAAACAATAGGTTACATAAAATAATTTGAATCCTGAGCGAGAAAAAATAAAAATTGCCGCTGGACATTATTAGACCGAGTTTGAATGCTCGCGCGAGAAGTAGACGCATGCGCAATAACACCGTTCTCGCATTTCCGGACGTCGAGCGATCTCACAGCTTTAACACGGTAGTGAACTCTCCCTGAGTCAAGGGAAATAATCGGTTGAGTCGAAATTGGCGATAGCTCATGAGTGCGAACAATATTTTTCATCACGATAGCCTCAAAGTCACGTCTATATGTTAGTTTTGAGGTTAGAGTGATGAAAAACACATTTTTTGAATCGATTGGAAAGATAGATACGTAGATGATAGATTGATAGATGATAAATACAGATGTTTTTGATGTTTTCTAGGCTTTACATTGTGTCAAGATCATTTATTATGGAGTTAAAAGAAGGCTCTAAAAATGATGTGACGGAACTGATAATTATGATAAGCGAATATAGAAAAATGACCTGTGACCAGGAAACGCTGCAGAAACTGATTAGTGAGTGTTTGTGATACATGGCAAAAAAATAAATCGTCAAGTTTTTGCCATCAGTATGTTTGTTCATTACAAATCTATTGAAATTATACAGCAATGGAAGATTTTTCTGGAGTTGTAAACGTTTCAAAGTGAAAAAAAAAACAATTGTTCACAGTTGAAGTCTTCAATAATTTCTGATATATAAGAAATATACTATGTTACTATATATTTTTTACTTGAATCTTGAAATAAAATTGACAACTTATTTTTTTTCGTTCATTTTACTATTATTAAATGATCTTATTTTAAATAAGTACAAAAATAATCACAATTATCGAAATATCATTATATATTTATTGTCACTAATTATTTTTCACTTCAATCTCAAGTTATACCTTTAACAACTATTTTTTTGCTCCAGTTTATTTCTTGAATTATAGTTATTCTACTTATTAATAAAAATTAAATATTGATTTTTCATAAGTTTCACTGATTCAGATTTGAAAAAAAAGAATTTATTTTTCTGAAAAAAGGGCAAGTAGGGTTTCTTTGTAATAAAACAAAGGATTTGTTTCTTGTGTTACAGGCATCGATATATTTCCCTCCTTTCCTGTTCTCATGAGGGTTGATGGTTTTTCAAGGACTAAAAAATACCTTTCGATAGGTATGCAATGGCTCCCAAACAAAATTATACAAAACTTGTGGTAAGTACTTTAGGTAAAATTGATTGTAGGTGGGCCAAAAAAATTCATTTTTCAAAAAATGAGTAACAAAAATAGACAAATTTTTTTAAAGTCTTGATTATGAATTTTTCCATAATATGCTTTGTATAACATGAACCACTCGCCAATTTTTTTCAAATTCCAACATTACGACTTACTACAAAGTTTCCCACTTGTTTTTCGGGTTATAAAAATTTTTTGGCATCGACAAAAATATTTCTGATACAAATTTTTTACTTATTCAATTTCAATGAATGTATACTGATTTCTAGTGATTAGCACGTCGCTTACAAAACAATCATTTTTGATTGCCAAAATAGATTTACTTTCTGCTTCAGTTATATTTTTATGAAATATATTTTGAATTTGTATAACATTGTTCAAAATTGTCAGAACAAATAAAGTTTATCTCACCAGAAGTTATTGATTATATTCTGATTATTCGTATATTTTGCTGATTCATATTTAGACATAGGACAAAAAGACACTAGTTACTTTTATGAAAAAAAGGCAAGTAGTGTTTTTTTGCGATAAAACAAAGAACATGTTCCTTGTTTTACAGGCACCGATATGATTCCCTACCTTCCTGTTCTCGTGAGTTCATACCTTTTGAGACGCAATCGCTCCCAACCAAAATCAGAGAAGTTTCGGGAAGTACGCTGTGTGAAATGAATTGTAAGTTGGCCTAAAGTGTTCATATTTTAAAAATTTCAAGCAAAAAGTTACGGAGAAAAGGTCTAGAAACTTTTTAGGTTCCTTGATTCCTATTTTTTTAGGTTAAGTTCACACATTTTTTTTATAGAAATACGCCTAACACGGCGCTATAAAATTTTGTTTTCAATTCTAACATTGTAACTCATAGCATGATGTATGACAGCACACCTGAACTCGAAAGCTCAAATTATGACTTTCTGCAAGAAGACTATACAAGGAAGCATCACTTCGTATCTCGCCCTGTATACTCTCGCAGGGCAAATTTCTCGCACGAATCCCCACGCGGAGTCCCTCGGTGGATTCGAATATGCTCGCCGCGACGAGCCCGGAGCCCGAGCCACCTGCCACCGCGAGCGACCGTGCATGAAAAAAGGGGGGGTGCGCAGTAACGCGTTTTGGTTAGTTCGCGCGAAGTCACCAAAGGACCCCGCGTGGGGATTCGTGCGAGAAATTTGCGCCGCGATTTTTACCCGAGTGATGCCTCCTTGTATAGTCTTCTTGACTTTCTGTTTAAGTATCATTTAGTGCTAATTTACCATACCGAAAAAACAGATGATACAACTAATTTTTTAAGAATAATCGTTACCTTTTCTGCGAGTGCTGAGGTGATACTTGAATCAGCATGCATTTTGCTAATTTACAATCATTACAATTCATTGAATGTTTTTTTTTTTGTGAAATGCTAAATTGCGTGCTTCACATATAGTATTAAGTTTACGTAAAAGTATAAGTAACTACTTGCTAATATTCAGAAGTACAGAATTTAGACATAGTTAAGTATGAAAGAAATATGTGACCCTTAAAAAGTTAGCTGATTTCGATTCTTGGCTTAAATACGCGACTGTTATGTACTTACAAAAGATAATAGTTTTTTTGTTATTTTTTTTCCTATAATTTTTGAAAAAATAGGGCATTACAATTTTTTGCGTACTAAATTAGCACTCAATTTTTCTAATAAAAGATACTGCATTATATAAGTCGTTTTATGAAAGTGTGCTAGCCTTACTGTTTGGCTAGCACACACTCCTAAATTCTAAAAAATTTTAGCGTACTAAATTATAACTTACTGACCTTGTACAGTAGTTTTATTTAGGAAATTGCATTGAATGTGCTGAATTCAGTATTAACTTGAAATACATGAAGGAAGTAATGATTATTCGTGTAAATATTCGTAAATTCGAAGTAATATTATTAATATTAATATTAATATTAATAAATTCGAAGTAAATATTCGTTGCCACGTCTGTTTTGATGTTTTAAATTAGCACCAAATGTTTCCTTAACAGTATTACGACTTAGTTTATGTGTTGTCTAGTTGACGTGTGCTTACTTTGATATTGAGGTAGCACACGCCTATAATATTTTCAAAAATTTGGCATATAATTTTTTTCTTACTAAATGAGCATCGAACACAAGTGCTACTTGAGTACACTTGTTTAATTTAGAAAATCGCACAGTGTGTTATGTTTTTAGAAGTAGTGTCAAAAATATTTTGTTTATTCGATAAGTTATAACTATTGATGTTCATAATGACTTGTCAAAAATTTTCGATTCGTTTTTAAATTAAATGTCAGCCAACTTCATGCGTGCCCAAAGAATTAGGATTTGACAACTTCACTTGTCACAGGATCCCGTTCATCTTTTCAAGAAAGGATTAATTTGTAATTTACGTCACTTTAGCGCACAATATAGGAAAACATAATTTTTCGAACTGTATATACTATTTAAACGAATTCCAAATCGCAAATTCAAAAACAAGTTGAACCCTGAATGCACATTCATGTCTCATCGAAACATAATACTTATTATGATATTAGGTAATTATATCAAAATCTTTTTTTCATTAGTTTTATTGTTTTTTTACAGAGACCAGTTACAAATTGATGGAGAAAAATGATGGCGAAAGTAAGTAAGATTGTTTACTTATGGTTTTCACCGAAAAAACATTACACATGGAATGTAGCGCTTACTCTGAACTTAAGGAACCATGATTTCAATGTTTGTGATATTCATTAGATGAGTTTACTTTCGTCTTGGTCATATCACTTCTTGATTTTAAACAAAAAACAATGTATAACATTGACGAGTTAAAACGTCTTCTGGGTTTAGAGGAGTTCAAGGTCATTAAAGAGTATGGCAGCCTTCAGCCGCCTTTAAATTTTGTTTACAGTAAAATCGAGCAAGCCATGTCTGAATTTGGTAGGATGACTAGTAAACATATTTACACAACGATTCAAAAAAATCGTCATAATTTGTTTCAGTATGTTCATGATATTTTTCTACCAGAAAAAAATTTGGAAAATGTCATAGCACCGACAAATGAACATGAAACTGAGGATTATAGTTACAATCAATTTTCTTCGCCCACTGAAAATAGCGTTTCCAAAAAATTTCGTCTAATGATATCTGAAAAAAAATGGCGGAAAATGAAGCCTTCTGAGAATAAAACAGGTCAAAAATTGAGTTTGATGAAGGGGGTATGGACAGATATCATTGCTGAGAAAATTTATCAGCAACAAAAATTTCCTTGCGCATTTTCTTTTAAGAGTGCTAAAGTTTACAAAAATGCAAGTTCAAAATGTTACGTACGTTTCGATGGAAAATGTAATGATTGTCCTGCAAAATTGGAAGGGATATGTTTAGAAAAACCAAAAAAAAATCACGATGTTTTTTTTTATTGTAAAATTTCAAATTTCGAATTTAACGCTTTGCATTCAAAAAGAAGGCCATTGAAAGGGCTAAGAAGATTAAAAGTAGCTCTTGAATTAGTCGATCACCGAAAACCTGCCAATCTCTGGCTCAATGAACAAGCTTGCGCAAACATGACTTTTGGTGATAACGTTGCCCCAGTTATACCGAAAGCTACTGTCCTTCGAAAAGCCAAACAAGAGGAAATAGATAAGCGCCTAGGCATAACAAGCACAGATCCAATACAAAATCTTCGAATCGCGAAACATACAACTCACTCGGATAGTATACATAGTATAGGTATGGATCCCTTTTTTTGTATATATTGGTTTGCCAGAGCAAAGCATTTTACACAAATCGCTTCATCAAAGTGGGCGAAGAGTAGTTTATGATTCAGTTGATGCGACAGGCGGAGTTGCATTCCGAATTCATGCAATCCCTCCAAATTCGGAAATAAAGGAAAGTGCAATTTCTGTCAAGTCTAAGTACATTTTTTTATATCAGTACACGTGTATTTCTGAACATCCAATTTCAAAAACTTCTTTGAGCTGCCCAGTGTTTCAGATGGTAGCTGCGAGACATGACGCATCATTCCTTAAGTTTTTTTTCAATGAAATTGTTAAGTCAGGGGCACCTATTCCTAAAATCATAACTGTTGACTTTGGTAAAGCTTTACTTATTGGTGCTGCAAATGCTTTTTCAAAATGTGATGACCTAAAAGATTATTTAAATCGTTGCTATCGTTTTCTCAGTGCCATTGAATCTGATAAACTACCAGCTTGTTGCTTACGTTTAAACGTGAGTCACTTTATTGCTCAAATTGCACGGTGGAAATCCCTAAAAGGTTTGAACACTCAAATTCGACAACTATACCTACGTGCTTTAGGTCACATTTATCTTATGACAGATTTTCAAAAAATTGAAGATGCCTTATTGTCAATATTGGTTGTCGCCCTCAGCAATCATATTGGCACAAACCCACAAGGAGACGAATATCCTTCACAACAATATCTTGAAAAAGTTGATAATATAATTCGAGGAAGCCCTGATGTCAAAGATACTTTTGAAGAACACAAAACTGATAGTGATAATGAATCAGAAAAAGATTTTGAAAGTGGAGAAGAAGATTTTCAAATACAATCGATTCTCGAGTCAGACGATGAAAGCTCTGATTCATGGATCAATTGGGCTCAAGCTTTGTACACAAAAGCACAAGATATTGCTAAATTGACTGAAAATCAGTCTGTCTTGAATGTCAATCCGTTTTATAATCCAAAAGCTGCAAAAATGTTAAAGGGTTTGATGTATTACGTTCCGTTGTGGACAGCGGTGATGTATCCTCATTTTCAAATCGACTTATCGATTCGATCATCAGCATCAAATGAAGGACAGTTTTCGAAGGCTAAGACGAGCGCTTTTCCTCATTTGCCGTTGCGAGCAGACAAGTTGGTTTTAACTCACATTCAATGGTTGAGAGGTGAAGTTATACTAAGTGCGTCAAAAATGCTTGATACCGTATCGCTGTCTACATTGAAACCATCAAAACACATCACAGTCAATCAAAAAAGAAAAGCTGTTCCCCAACTTTCCTCTTCTTCTGACATGTCAGAAGAAGAGGAAAATTGGCGAGGCAAGAACAAAAAGAAAAAAATTTCGAAATTTTTGCCTGAAAAAAAAGTCAATTGCAACTCAGTTTTAGAAATCGTTTCAAATAATGAGAGTATAAATAGTTTTGAAAAAAGTCACGAAATTGTGAGCATCACTGAAAGTAACGATTCGACTTCAAAAACCATGTCGGAGGATGGTAACGTTGATCATTTGAGCAGTCGACGAATAGTTTCTAGCATTGAAAAAAAAGATAACGGAAACTTCATTTCAGACAATTTTTCGAACAATAAAAGTTAAATACATTTCACGACTCTAATGAAATCGACGACAATAATATCGACAACTCTCTCTCAGAAATCGTTTTTCAACATAACACCAATAATATTCTAAATGATATGTGCAAAGAAAGCATTGAAAAAGACGATTTCAACTCAGCTTCAGATATTGTTGCGCAAGATGTCGA
This sequence comes from Trichacis sp. ZL-2020, assembly GCA_022816925.1. NCBI lineage: Eukaryota > Metazoa > Arthropoda > Insecta > Hymenoptera > Platygastridae > Trichacis > Trichacis sp. ZL-2020. Next base: position 2,985 of record JABFQI010000524.1, on the reverse strand, counting down.
TGTTTCTCAAGGCAGAAAGAAAATTATTACTGCTCATTCAAATTTTTCCTGGAGTCAAAATAATCTCATAAATTCTGCGAAATTCGATAATAATATTACAGCCTGTTCAGTAATATCGAACGATGCCCAAAATTCTTTTTTTGAACAAAACAGCTCTATCCATGAAAATAAAAGTATTTTAATTGACACTTCCAATATAATCAATCGTGACTTTGTCGATAGCATTCCTAGTCTTTCTGAATTTTCTCCAGTTAGTTTTCTAAATGTTTTGAGCTCAACAATAGTTAACGTTGACACAAATCTTGACGATTTCCATCCAGACAATAAGAATTGCACTTTTTCTGTCCCTGTCTTCAAAATTCGTGAGAAATTGAAAGAAAATAATCCGCCTCTGAATATGAACTCAAATAATGCGACTTCCCAGCGAAAAAAAACCATTTTTCACAAAAAAACATATTTGTCTGATGTTCCTCAATGGAGCTCTAGCCCTACAGGTTTTACTTCGGAGCCACTTCCACTCTTAGAGAATGGTCTCCGGCTTCAACCAATAACAATCCGAAAAATGAAATACCATGCGTATAACACATGCGCATTTGACTCCTTGATGACTTTGTTTTTCCAAGCATGTCGTTTGAACAGTGATTTCAAAGAAAAACTTAAGCAATCGAATATTTTGTCAGCAAATTTTATAACAAAAATTCTTGAAACCAGCAAAACAAAACGGACTTACATTAAAGATCGATTTGACATATTATTTTCATTATATTTTCTACAAAAAACCATGAATACTCGAACAGCAAAAGTAGTTAACGCCTTATGCAATGTTGTCACATTATTTGATTCATTGTTCCGAGATTTTACTTTTAACATGCGATCCTCAATCTGCACTGTCTGTACACATGAAAATCGATTAGAATCAAAGTACTTGCCGATAAGTTCGTACATATTACTCAAGAAAGGGTACGGTTACATGCAAGAAGCTGTCGATGATTGTCACATTGAAACATCTACATGTAGAAAATGTAAAAACAAATCAATGACCACTATTGATTTCAGTAAGTGTTTGATTATTGACATGACGGTAACCACAAGCAAGGCTTTTGAAGAAGATAACCCGGGGGTAGAACGAAAAAATTGTATTCTGAAGGATATAAGTGCTTTTCTCAACATTAATATGCGAAAATATCGTTTAGTCGGAGCAGTCAACTTCATACCTCCCTCCTCAAGCAGTTGTATAGGGCATTACAACACTTTCATTTTCAATGGAAAATTTTGGCAAAAATATGATGATTTAAGGGATCAATCTGAATTAGCTAAAGGGAGCGATGTTATTCTTCCACATCTTTTGATGTACATTGAAACAGAAGTGATATGACCAAGACGACTTATCGGGTTTAGCATATAACACGCCATGCGAATAGAAAAGTCCACAATTTTTTCGTTATATGATTGTACCATTTTTATTCAATTTAACAATTAGCTTTCATTCAAACTGTTATGTAACAGAAATTTTATTCACATTATACTATCAACAAATTCAACTGCATAATCAAAACATTTCTTTATTCCCAAGATAACGGTGAATAATATTTCAACTTGGATATATAATATAATGGCGTTTGAATTTTAGATGTTTTCTGAAAAATAATTGGTTTCATTTTTTTTGTAACTACATATGCATTAATCTCGAAACGCGCACAAAAAAGATTTCGTTGTTGCAGCAAAGTATTGTTCTCTTTCTATATTTGCAAGTTTCGATTAGTCATATGTGACGTGCCAGGAGTAAAGGGACCTATCGCTTTAAACGAGAATTTTACAGGGCGACCGATTAAAGTCAAGATCTGAATATCGCAACACTAATTTACGGCCCGATAAACAGCTATTTTTCTATAGGAAATAATGTACGAAGAATTTTTCTAATTTTCGAGTTGGATAGAGCAACTCAAAAACAATGAATAGATACAAAAATCGATGTTCCATTTTTGGAGCGATTGGTCCCTTTTCTCCTGGCACGTCACATATAATATATACTTATATAATAATATTTTTTAAGAATAATAAAAAAAAGGAAGTAAGAAATAAAACTGATCTGTAGAAGCCTAGAAATTCACTAATAAAGCTAGTCGAAAATTCTGAATGTAAACATAGTTAAAATTATTCATGTTATTGTGATGTAACAGCTAAATTTTTTGTAGTGCATATTTAAGTTTGATTTTCGAAACTAATACTTTTGTTTGCGTTATCGTCAATTACGTACCTATGTATGCATGTAACTGAATTCTAATCTCAAGCATCGGTAAATTTTGAGACATATGATGGTAATATTTGAAACTTTGAATTCGTGATAAATTCATATTTTGTGTTTGTTTTGACTACGAAAATTGTACGAATGGTTGTCGACGTAAAAATTCATGCGCCAGATCTGCCTTTGAGCAAAAAGTGCAATGAAGGTAATTTTTTTTTGTATTGTACATGTAAGGAATTATGTAATTATATGAATGGTTGTATAGCCTTCAAAATATGGAAAATAAAATTCAAATTTTGAGATCTTTTGAGTTCTTAATTTGTGTTGCGTTATCCTTACATTCACTCTACCATCCCTATTTGTGTAAATTGAGAAGCTTCCAGAACTCCCACGGAAGCTCTTATATGTGATTGATCCAAAAATAAAATGAAATCATTTGAAACCATAACTATAATGTGTACGGAAACTTCACTCATCTTTGGAAATTTATATGAGGAAATGGAAAATATTCAAATTTATGAAATTTCAATCATCATTCTATAATTAGTACTCACAATGAATAACTTTTTTGAGAATTTTTCTTTTCAACATTCCATTATGATTATAAATACAAAACTTGTGAGAATCAATATACAATATATATATATATATATATATATATATATATACACATACAAAAATATTGATTCTCACAAGTTTTGTATTTATATATCTATATATATATCATTATTATAAAAAAA
>JABFQI010000523.1:0-10944 GCA_022816925.1 Trichacis sp. ZL-2020 | reverse complement strand
CTAGAATTTTATAGAACATTATTATACACCATGGAAATTTCTAGGATTTTTAGAAACAATTGAGAACGCTTAAAGAACGTTTGAAAAATTTTAGACTATACTTTTATTTGTTCGCAGTCTGTATTTTTCTGATTATCCAAAAATTTTCTAGAATAATCTTTATAATCCAAAATCTTTCTAGAATATTGTAAAACATAAAAAATTCTAGAAGTCTCAAGCATATTTATGAACTTTATAGGACATTCTCACATATTTTTGCCTCAATTTATGCATCGGTTTTTAGTAAACAATTTCAATTTCATTTAGTTTTGAGTTATACTCCAATTCTTTCATAATGTTCATGTATGATGAAATAATTTTTTTTACCTGAAGCAGTATTTTAAAGGCCTTGTTACGACAGCCCACAAGGCCATCATGAATCTTATTGGTAAAAATGTGTAGACATACAGGAAGGAATCCGCACACTGAAACAAAAATTGTACAAATTAGTGATATTTTTAGAGTTTCAGAATATTATTTTAAATTAGGATCTAGTAATTTTAAAGAAAAAAATTCAAATACATTTAATATAAACTCGGAATATTCCTGATAAATTTAACAAAAGTTGCATAATTATCATTAAACATTTTTTACATATTTTCATTACAAACTCCGGAGTGAAAAACATAAAACATTAAAGACTGAAAAATTATTTGAAATAATAATAGGAAATAAAAAAGGAATAATTTGATGGGAATTGAAAAATCCTACAATAAGGTTTGGAAAATTTCTCCAAAAATAAAAATTTCAGAAAATAATAGAAATTTGCATTCGGTAAACTTATTAATTCAGGATTAAAAAGTTGAATAAATTATTATTTAGAAATTGTGGAATAAGAAGGATCCTGAATAAAAATAGTGAAGTAAATTATAACAATTTCAAAATCCAATTTATTACAATTTTTGAATCAAAAATTTCAATTAAAAAATTAACGAATCCAGGAATTAAAATATTGGCGTGGCTAAATTTTTTGTCAATTACCTGAATCAAAATATTTATTATAAAAATATTATTCTAATTTTTAAACTTGAAAAATGTTCTAAATCAAAGTTCGCAAAATTTTACTGACATTATGAATTTTTCCCAAATTCAAGGCCGCCAAAAAATTCAAGTAAAATTTCAGCTTTCCAAGTATTTCAAGAACACAACAAGTTTAATGAATTTTTAAAACCGAACTTGTAGAAATCCATAGGACATGAATCGCTCTAGTTCCCTGGGTATTTTAATAAACGAGTAAAGTTTTTCTCTCCTCGCAGCGAATCGTTCTTCATCATGTTCCAACTGGTAACCCCTTGTAAGTTCCATCCTTAAAAACTGCAACAACGAAACTCCTAAAAAATAAACAAATTGAATTGTCATTTTCATTTATTTAATTTTAAAAAAATACTGTATATATTGATCATATATAAATATTAATAAAATGTATTCAAATCCAAAAAATAAACACGAGAAAATCATCAATTAAAAAAACTCAATCAAAGAAAGAAAGAAAATACTTAACGTCAACAAATGGCGAACATTTGCAAGTGAATGTAATAGAAAGTAGAGAAAGTGGAAAAAATTCCCAAGAACAAAAAGATCATTGAATGAATAAAAGCGACGCGAAAACATCTTAATTAAAAAAAAATCGTAATTAAAAGAAAGAAAACGTCACTTTTGATCGTGGGCATTCGTTTCTCGTGAAATTCTGAGCGTTGCTCGAAATCGAGATTTTCCACCCTTGATCCGTGGGACTTCGGGCCATTGTTTTTCCTGCGAAATCGCGTCAATCGCTTCCTTAGATTCGCTGTCCAGCTTTGACCGTTTTTTTCGTCGCTGTCCTCCATGTTAATCGCATCATTATTCTCTGTTGACATGTTTGACATGTCAAGAATGTCACGGTTGACATCGAGGATACATAACCTCCAAAAAACAGCTGTCTTTCGTCGACTTTTAATAGCACTTTCAGCCGTGCCTATAGCTGCTAGGCACGGCTGAAAGTATAAGAATCAGGTTGGGAAGTATTAGGAAACGTGCCACGAGAAAAGAGGCCTAACGCGCCGAGCGTCAAGGTTCACTCTCTATAGGTATCAGAAGAGAAAGTAAACTTTGACGCTCGGCGCGTTAGGCCTCTTTCCTCGTGGCACGTCACATATTAAATACGTTCCATTGGGCGCGTATGCGAGACGATCTTTTCGAGTCTCAAATACGGCCCCTGATCGTGTATTTGACACGTTTCAAAAATCCCCCGGCATGATGACGCAGGCTCTCAAATACGTTCCTTTCGCGTCTTTGATATGGTACTAGAGACTGCTTCAAAAACCATCCCGGCGTACAAATTAGCGGCCATTGGAAAGTATTTTAAACGCCTTTGAAACGAAAGGCTTCGAATCAGGCGCGCATTCAAGACGGTCGCGATTTCGTCACGGCGAGCGATCGAGACGACTTCAAGACGCGTGCGTGTTTCTTGGGATATTTTAGAAATTTTATAAAATTATATTTTGAAGTTTTCTAAAATTATATTCTAGAATTGATATAATTTTTTCATCATTAATCATCAATAACAATCTAGAATTTTTTAATATTTTAAAATGTGTTAGAATTCGAAAAATGAAATATTTTATCTAAATCTCACCTTTTAATTATAAAATATCTTGAAACCTTCTAGAACCTTCCACGAGTATATAAACAATTCTAAAACATTTTGGAACTAATTCTTGGACCTCTAAAATATTCGAGAAATTATTGCTGGGCTGTTCTTTAATATTATATAGAGTTTTCTAAACCTTTTAAACTATTGCAGGTATATTATATCAAACTTTCTACAATATTATAAAACTCCCTAGTATTTTCTGCAACTATTTTAATGTCCTAAAACTTTCCGAAAAATTCTAAAATTTATAAAACTTTTAGAACTTTCATAAAATTCAATTGATATATGAGATTGATCAAGTTTTACTTTTGATAACCCCACAAGTACAGAACGATTTTCGGCCAAGTACAATTGGCAACAGCTTGGATCAGCTGTATGTACATACACTGTACGCGCTGCTACCCCCACCACTGCGCCTGGAACTTTGACCCAGCTCCTATGTTGGCTTCACGTCTTACTACAGGCGAGAATACAGAACGCGCAGTCTATACAGTCTACAGTCTAAGATAATACATATCGAGAGATTCTGCCTTATCAGCTGACCGTTCTTACTGAAACGGCGGCAGCGGCCAGTTTTTGAATAATACAGAGAGATTATCATGAATGGATAATACAAATCAATTATCATTGTGATTTTTAAACTTTGATTTTCATTAAGAATAAAAAGAATTCGTAACGGTTCTGGTAAATTTCATGAAATAACTAGAAACTTCCAATTAAAAGTTATAATTCATTTTATTACCTATTATCTCGGACGAAAATCTCGGAAAAAAAAGGTCAGACGAAAATCTTAAAAGATAAGCATACAGTATAAGCAACGCATATAAATGTCACTCTCGCGCGTCGTAAAGGTGTGCAAGTAAGACAGAAAAATTTTCTGATTTTTGCTGTTAATACTGCAGGGCCATTTCAACGTCTTTAAGCGACGACCGGAATGCGCCCGCAATTCTTAATCGAGAGATTCTTCCTGCCCTATCATTTGACAGTACCTACTGAAACGGCCACAGCGGCCAGTTTTTTAAAAATAATATAGAGAGGTTATCATGTAGGTATAATAAAAATCAGTCATCATTGTGATTTTTTAACTCTGATTTTCATTTATAATAGATAGAATTCATGACGGTACTGGTAAATTTTATCAAATTTTTAATCCCAAAAAATTTCGATTAAAACCTGATGAATATTTTATAAAATTTTGTAATTTTTATTATTCGTTCCAATATAATTTTTTAGAAAACAATTCAGACTCAATTTTCAAAGATTCTATGTCAATTTTTGAAAAATGTACTTTGTCTTCTCGAATACGATATATCTGTTGTTTCCCGAAAAAACAACTTTACTCTACTTTGAGGTGGAGCTGAATATTAGTAATAAGTGTGATACGAAATAATTATTCTCACGCCAAAGTAGAAGAATATTGTGCTTACGGGAAACCACAGATATGTATTCGATCTTTACATAAAATTTACAGGTAAAACGTAATCCCCTAAAAGTAATTGGAAATATAAATTTTAGTGCTGAGGACGTGGTATGCAATCGAATGAACATGAAAGATTAGTTTTTTAAAACAAAATTATGCGATATGAACATGTTTCACTACTACCAGTTTAACGTAGCAAAGAAAATGAATTTTAAAATCTATCATTGTGACGATTTTTGCAAAACATTGCAGGAGTTTGAGGAGTTTTTATCAATGAATTTTTTTGTGACCGAATTATTAATTTTGTACAATAATTGTTCATTTCCAAAAAATTTTCTTTCCGACAAAACAATTCCAACAGCTACCTTTTCAATTTTATTAATAAATACAGTATGAATAGAATGAAGCCAGATATTGCAATTTTTGTTCGCAAACAAATTTCTTGAAAAAAAATAATCATCGTATGGAATTAATAATTCAGCTATTTAGAAATTAATTTATACAAAATACCATGAACTTCTGCAATGTTTGATTGTAATCGTCGCAACGCCCGATTTTGAAATTCATTTCTTCGACTAACAATAAGTTGAAGTGGTCGCAGTGTAACTTATTAATGTCACATTTTTTTATTGTAAAAACATATTTTTCATTATTCTACAATTTTATATCGCATCCTCAACACAAAAATTTACATTTTCAATGTTTCTTGGAAGGTATTATGATACATTAGAATATTTGCTACATTCTATATCATGATATTCATTGCATATATCCGCATTATAATAAGATCTAGAAATATTTGAAAACTAACGAAAATTTAACAAAATCGTATTTCAAAAATTAAAAAAACAGATCAAAATATGTATCAAAATCGAAATTTTCTGAATTGAAAATAACAATGACTCGAAGTTCAATTGATCTCCCCTGAATTCCAAATTTTTAAAAAATGTACAAAAATTTCTAATTCGAAAAAATTTTTCAACTCGAAAATTCGCGATTTCCTGAAAATCCTCGAAAGTATTATAGGTGCAGACATTTTTCAAGATTTTTTTCAAATTCGCAATTTTACAGAAATTAGTAGGTGAATCTCTGATTGTTGAAAAATCACCAAACCGTGTTCTCTACAGTTCAAAAATGCCTACAAAATATTCGAAAATGATTAAATTTTTTCAAATAGTCCGTCCTGGAATTCCCCAAAAAATTACCAAATATTGGCATTAGTTTCGAAAAATTTTTTCAAATTTACTTAATTCTACGTAAATTTTAGTGCAATACGAAATATTGTAAAATTTACTCGAAATAAAAAAAATTTTCTAATTATTTACAATATACAAAGTTCCTAGGATTTTAGGAATTTCTGATGCACTTTTTCAAGTTCGTTATCTTAAGGAAAATTCTCTTTGATCGGAGACATTTTTGAAAACTTCTCCCCACGTTCGAGAAATTACGAAAAATGTTGGAAATGTTGAAAAAATTTTCCGAGTCCTCGAGATCCTTTAAAAATCTATCAGATATTTTCAAAATTCTGAAAATTTACAAGAAAAGTGAAACATAAAAAGAGGCCCAAAAATTGTAAATTTTACAGAAGACCAGAGATGTTTTTAATGTCACAAAAACTTTAAGAAAATCATTCAGAAATTGTCTTTAAGATAAACTTGAACTTCTAAATGAATTTTCGATAATTTTATAACAATTAAAAATCATTATCAAAATTTAAATTCTCAGAATAAAAATGACGATGATTCAAAATTGAACAAAAATTCCCAAAAATTTCAAACTTAACAAAAATGTCCACAAATGTCTAATTCGACGAAAACCCTCAAGAATTTACAATTCCTTGAAAACCCTCGAAAGTTTTATATTTGCTTATTATTCATGGATTTACTCATATTTATAAATTTTACAAAAATTGCTCTGCAAAATTTCGAATAGTTTCCGAAAAATCAGCGAAAAAAAAATCTTAACAGTTGAAACGTTCTCACTAAGTTTTCGCAACTTTTTCACATTTTTCGAAATTTTCAATCTCGGAATACGCCGAAAAGTTACAAGATCCTGGTATGAATCTTGAGAATTTTTCTGAAATTCCCTAAATTCTACGTGAATACAGTAACAAATTTTTAAACATTTACTTAGAAATATAAAATGTTCGAGTTCCTAAAAATACACGAATTCCTAAAATTCTACGAATTTCTTATACATTTTCCAGGCTTCTTAAATTAAGGTAAATTCACTATGATAAGACATTTCGTAAAACATTTACCCACACTCGAATAATTGCAAAAAATGATCGAAACCCTTACCTTTTCAAAATTTTCTAAGTGCAAAGAAATTTCTAGGATAAAATTCTAAAATCACGAAATGTTGAAAAAATTTTACGAATCCATGAAATCCTCGAAAATTCTTTAGAATAGTTTCGGAATTCTGAAAATTTATCCAAAAAAATAATTACCAAAAAAGGCCAAACAATTTCAAATTCGACAGAAATCCCTAGATGTTTCCAATTTCACGAAAATCCTCATAAATTTAAAATTGATTGAAAACTACTAAAATTTTCGCAGTCACACACATAAGAAACACAATTTTTTTGGTGACAATTTTTCATTAATTTCCAAATAATATTTCCGATTGTTTTAGAGAGGTCCTAAAAAATTATTGTTCCCGGGCCCCGTCCGAGCTCTGTGTGCCCCTGCTTGATGTTAAAAGAATTTGAAATAAAGTTTTTAATCATCGAAATATAACATTAATATCAAGTTTCACGAATACATTAATTCAAATTTCGTAATATTTATATGAATGTTGGTATCTAGAAATGCGACAATTGTCAGGACACTGTAACTACTCGAGAAATCTGATGACTTCATACTCGGCAGATGTACGTCTACAGACTGAAGCGATTGTCCAATACAATCTAGTTCAATCACATCTGAAGCACATGCAACAAGGTCAGCGGCTGTTCGTACAGAAAGTGAAATCAGCGATTTGAGCACAGTAAATGCTGCTGTAGCACTGAGTGCTTCTATCGAGTCGGAAAATAAATGTTTTTTCCTTGAAGCAGTTTTATTTAGATTTGTTGGAAACAATTTTTGTTTAAGTTGATATGAAGAATTTTTATGTCGACATCACTTTGTATGGTACATTAATAGTACAATATTCAACAAAATCAAACGTAAATTGCGGCGCTCGCGAGGTTCATTGTCCGAGGCGAAGCCGAGGACAATAACTGCGAGTGCCTGAATTTATGTTTGTTTTCGGTGGATACGGTATTTCACGTCATGAGGGGTCGTAAAAGCCCGATGAAAAAGTTCGAATGACGTAAAAAATATAAAACCTTAAGTGTCGCATTTACCTGCTGGTTATAAATTTCCAGTGAAAAAAAAAAACGAAAATTTCATCTGAAGTATTCAAACGAATATGATCGGTTGCGGTAAGGTAAACGACCTGATGAGCGCGCACTTCAAGTTTTTTCTGTGATTGTTGCATGAAAAACTCATTAAAACATTGAGTTAAACATCAAAAACTTATCTCGAAACAAATCAGAATCTTTTTATTTTACGAAAATACGTTTTGATTTAATATACTTGATGTTAGTTGAATGACAATATTATTTTATAGGCTTGTCCAAAAAACTCATAGTCGTACCTGAAGTCCGGTTTGTCCATATTAGCAAACACTTTTCGTCCTGTCTAGAAATCTGAGATTAAAAATTGACTTTCAAATTTTCTAATCATATTCGTTATAAAACTGTCAAGAAATGCTGATTTCGTTCGACCTAAAGGCGATTTCCCAGATCTTCGTCTGTTTTACTAGCGCGACACGTCTTCTTTACGCCAGATTATAGAGTCAACCGTGGTAATTGTGACACGAAAAAGCCAAGTTTATCTTCGGCATTATGCCATTTCTTGAATTTTTAACTCAACACCCTAATTTTTTTTCTTGACACTTGTCACCGTGTTAACAACTAATAAGCAAAAGTTCGTTCTCTCATCATTAAATCTTCCATCATTAACAATCATTCTTTAGACCTGTCTCAAAAGTCACAATTACCCCATGATTCGGGGTAATGTGTGACAGCATACGGGGTAATTGTGACATTGAGGATTTTGCTACGTATGGAGTCATATTTCATCACCAATCAATGCCAAATGTTCATGATTTTAGTGTTCTACTCAAATACAACATATTTCTGTCCTAATATATCGATATTTAAATGAAATTACTTGAATAATATACACATGTACCATATACTGTAAAATATCTATAGTATATAATATTTAATATACAAACATGTATAAATTCATGAACGTACGTATGCATATGAATATTATATCTATATGTGTGTATGTGTACTTATATGTAACAGATATATATATATATATATTTGAATATATACATATGTCTAAATAAATATTTATGTATCAAAACATACATGAAAATTTTAATGCACATAGTGTGCATTACGTACAAGTACTCAGGCATTTCTTTACAGTATTTAGTGGTTTCCGAATGTGTGTATATTCACATAATTCATTTCTTTCTTCTTTCTTTCTTTATCAACTCGCACTCTTTTTTTTCTTCATTTTCTTCGCCCTCTCCTACTCTATTTGCACATGTACCGTATTTACACATAAATATGCACATTCATGTTGATATATGACCATATACCATACATACATCGTACAATATATATTATTTACGTAAGTATCCTCAAATTAACGTGTCACAATTACCCTATGTTCGGTAAAAACTACGGGGTAATTGTGACTTTGCATTATGAAATATTTCATAATACGAATTACAACAAAACTTATTGAATATGTTTTTTCAACACATAAATAGTTAGTATAAATTAAAAATGACCATAAAAGCTTACATATTCGATGACAAATCCAACTTTGAAAGAATCATTACAAACTTTGAAATTGAAAGTTTTTTACATGCCATCGGTTTTTTGTCAGTTATATTCTCAAAACCGGTCCAATTTTCTTCAAATTCGCATAGTTTTAAAGAATATGCATCAGTGAATCCAAATATGTATACCATATTACTATTTTCATAAATTTAAATGGATAAAATTAATGGTGTCACAATTACCCCACTGTCACAATTACCCCGGTTGACCCTATGCTATTGCAAAATTGCATTAATATGTATGCGAATCTAGAAGAATCGAATTTGTGACGTAAGTTTTAAATCGAGATTTTTATTATGAATTTCCTTAAATTGTTCACGTGAATATTATGTTTTCTTAATTTGCAATTTGTGAAAGCAATTCTGTGGTTTCCCGGAAGAACAACTTAACTCCACTTTGACGTAGAGCTCAATATTGCAAATAAATGTAATATAAAATGAGTTACGTCAAAGTGGAGTTAAGTTGTTCTTCCGGGAAATCACAGAATTGATCGTTTAGATTTTTACATTCCGGTAGATTAAAAGTAGTCGAAAGTGATTGAATTCAGGGAAATAGGCACTTCATGCAAATAAAATTAAGGCATATTGAAGTATCATGAACAACACTTTAATTTGAATTATCCCTGACAGCAGAGGATATTCCTGTAACATTCCAGGAACGTCCCAGGAACGCAAATTTGACGTTCTTGGAACGTTCCGGGAACGTTCCTACGGCGTTCTAATGTCCGCTTTTGGACATTTTTCCGTTCCAGGAACGTTCCTGAAACGTTCCTGGAATGTACCTGGAACTTACCTGGAACGTACTTCTACCGTTCCTGAGACCGAAAAAAAAAATGTTCCGAAATTGATATAAAAACTGAAAATAATTATTTAACTACTCTTTTTAGATAAAAGACTTTTCAACTGAAAAAACTTTGTTATTTAAAAAAAGTTTTTTAGGTCCTAGGTACGTTCCAGGTACGTTCCAGGAACGTTCCAGGGTGAGTCTCAGAAGTGTTCCAAAAGCGGACATTAGAACACTACAGGAACGTTCCTGAAACATTCCAAGAACTCAAATTTGCGTCCCTGGGACGTTCCTAGAACATTCCAGGAACATCTTGTGATTTCAGGGATGTTTGTTTCTTTGAACTCGATTTGTTGTGCTTTGAACTGGGAGTTTTAGAGATGAAATTAGAATACTTATAATTTTTTATTGATTACTCTCGAATTTTTCGAACCAATTTCAATATATAATGAAATTGTCATAATCCCAAATTCGCGCAAATAAGGTTACAGGTATCAGGATTGGCCACATTTCTCTAATTCATGTGTAATATGAAACGAATGAAAAAAAATCTTACATGAACAGTACAAAGTGTAGTTACATTATGGTGCAAAGGAAAATGAATTACAGTATAAACTTCCGAATTGTCAACAATCTGCAAGTGAAAGAAAAAGTCAGTTCCGATTTCACATGAAATTCATACCGAAATTGAATATGTTGAGTAGGAGAGTTATGCAATAAAAGATTTTGTTTCTACAATCAATTTGTATTTTTGATTGTTAAATTTTCGATTTATAGTTAATAAAGATAAAAAATGTCCATAAATTAACATTCAAATACACAAATTTTTGTGAATATATACATTATCCGTTCCCAATAGAGCCGTTCCTAATTATACCGCTTCCCCTAATCTTTGCTCGAGCGCTACCCCCACCCTCACACTATCTCCGAAGGTCGTGGCGTTTTATTTTCAACGTTCTCAATAGGGCCGTGTAATAAAACCAGATTTTGTTCAAATATTTCAATGTATATATTTTTATTATTTTCTTGATTCGAAATTTGTATTATGTATTTGATTGATGAATATCAATTATTAATCATCATCTTGGTATTATTTCTTAATTTCCCAAATTATTTTTATTACTAAGCTGAGTTTATTCATTCGATTCACAAATATGTTGT
>JABFQI010000522.1:0-10953 GCA_022816925.1 Trichacis sp. ZL-2020 | reverse complement strand
AATAAAATTTAGTAAGATGCGCAAAAATTTTTAATGATACTGTTCGGATTGACTCTGAAATATTCGAATTTCGAGTTTCAGGATTGGGATGGCTCTAGTTACCCAATGCATTGAGCATGGGATTACCCCTCTTGCCTCCCGCCCCGCAAAGTGTTCAACCAACCTCCTTAAACGAGTTCCACCTTCTTCATTAGTTAGAATCATATAGAAACTTCCATATATCTCGCTCGAAAAATCTTTGGAATTATGCTTTTATTACTGGGAAAAACATTCCTTCAGTCAAAAAAATCTGTAAACAACAGTCTTAATTTTTCATACCACAGAATTTCTCTACAATACATCAAATCATGAAAACAAAAATTCACAGTGAAATAGTTGTCCGTGGTAATCGAACTTGATGCATGCGATGAGGGGCTGTCTATTCATTACGTAAGGAAAATTTCCTGTAATTTTCATCCCTATCCCCCCCCCCCTTCCTTAAGGGTCCGTGCGATTTTGAAAAATTTTTATCACCCTGTAAAGTTCACGTAAGGTTTTGCGAATCAATTCCATTCTGTGTAAGCATAAATATCAAAAATTATGTTGAACCTTTCTACACCAAGACAAAAAAATAACACAAAATTACTAAAATTTTTGTACGTTTGCTCCACCGAGCGATCGAATGGGATATCTCTATATAGTTTTTAGAAAGTAACTCCTGATCCTATTGTTTTATCATGATTTAGATGTCACGAGGATTGATTAAAAAGCTACGCAACAGTAATGTACAAAATTGACATGGACAGAAAGAGAAAGCATACAAAATTTTCACTATTCACATTAACAACTGTAAAAAAAGAAGAACATCAACTTGATATAAGAGTAGAATTTTATTTATACGAAATTCAAATATCATCTTATACAGTAATGATGTACATTACTCACAAATGAATAACCAGTCAGTTTCATGTTTCGATTACACTGGATGTTGGTTGACTACTTTCGAGCCAATTGTAGTCAATTGGATGTTATTTTAAAGATTGCTAATTTTTTTACCAATCAAACACGTTAAAAATTTTCCATTCCTAGCAATCGAAGAAACGATATCCGGCGCATAATCCTCGTAAATCGACTCGAGCAAAGTGCATTAGACGTTTTTTAATCTCGGGTTTCCAACATTTCTTGGCACATCATTGATATTATCGGGATCTACGACATAAGCGTTCGCTTTTTCCGTGTATTTTGTGCACATGGAAATCACCTTGAACTTTCCGGTTACGATTTCGACAGCCTCGTACTTGAAACCTGAAAAAATATTTAAATTTTGATTTTTTCCCCTATGAATAGAATTATTCCTCACTTTCTCATGAATCTATGTTCTTTTATTTCTATTTAACGTCGGATTCAATTTAGAACGAACTTTTCCTCTCAAAACCTGAAAATTCTAGGGTTTCTCGAATCTCGAAATAAGGGTATCGTGAATCTATTCTCAAGAATCTGAATTCTAGGAATTTCGGAAATAAAATTCATCAATGAGCCAAAGAATTTTTTATTTATGTTACGTACAATTTAGAACACCTTTTCGAAGAAATGTTTAATACTCAAAATCAAGGAAATCGTATGTATTCTTAGTATAAAATAAATCTAGAGTTTTCTAAAATTGTTGTACTTGCGATCAATTTTTGTTCGGGAATGTAATTCTTGAATTTCATTGATTGCCTAAGTAATCGATTACATGGAAGGTTTAAAACTCAAATCCGTCGCAGAATATTAACGAGAGCATCGACGGTTTCTTTCGCGTTTCAGTATTCCCAACGGAGCTGGTTTGATGTTTTGACTTTTTGGATCGAAAATCGAGTTTGTTCCACGCGTAATGTTATGTGCTACAAAATGACCGTAGTAAAACGCTTCAAAATTCGTTAAAATTTATGCGACACTTTCCAGATTTAAGTTCAGGATTGATTACTTCTGAAGTAACGGAGAAAATTAGCATCCATTCTGATGCGGAAACTCAGGAGATCGATAATATTCAATCTAGGCAACACAAAATGTGTAAGATGAAAAAACCATTTCAGTTTACATGAAACACAAATCAAGAATTCTAGTTTTTGAGTTATTAAATAAATTACATAAATTACATTATTAAATTACAATTACAATAAATTACAGCGGAATTTAACGATCTTGTACTTTGCACATTCCCTCCCCCACCACAGATTATTAGGGTTAGGTGGTCCATCGTAGACCATCTTCATGTATTTTTGGCCGCTGAATCCAAATCTAGTGTCAGATCCGGAAAAAAACACGCCTTTTTTTTCACCGATTTTACAATATAAAAAGCCAAAAAAACATGGTTTTTTCGTTAAAAATTATTGGGTCATACAGTTCAGATCGTTCCGGTGGAAAAGGTTCGATTTCTTTTCTAGCCAAAAATTTTTGTTGAATTCTTCATCGGAATAATGCGATGGTCATTTTTTTGTCTTTCTGAAAAAAAATTTTTTTCGTCGTGTCAGGAATTTTCGACAATCGGACCCAAAATCCGTTGTTCATTATTCGCTTAAGCAGTAACTTTACATCATTTGAATGTCGTTACCAAAAGTGATCAAATTTTCGAGATTTTTTATCTCATTTTGTAGATTGAAGTGTTTCGAACAAAACCATGCCCTGAAACTTGATATATTTCTCAGGTAAACTTTTTTTACACAAGAATAACTGAAAAAATCGAAATTCTTTCATACTGAAACATCTCGGATCGCCACGATTTTTTTCGCGATTTTTTTTTTTGTTGGAAAAGGCAGTAAATCAACAACTCCAAAAAGCTGTCACCTCGTGCGGGAACTCACCATTTTGCAACTACCATTTTTTGAAATTTTTATGGGTTTTTAGAAAATCGTATACTTCTTATTCTACAATGATGTTGATTATTATTGTTTTTATCTGAATTTTTATATGGATTATATAACATGGTTATTTCAACTTCGCACAAATACTGATAAAAATTAACATGTTGAACCGTGTACAACACGACTGTTTCAGAGCTATCGAAGAGATCATACAGCTCCACGTGCCAAAACTTATAGGGGAGGCCAACTTTATTGCCCTTGGTTGGGACGCTTTTTGTTTTCTGTCGATATTAATAATAAATCCGTAAACATTGATACCTTTTTCTACTTACACATGAAGTTTCATGCATAACTAACACTTTGAAATAGATTATATCGAACATTAAACTGAATTGTTAATTACACAAACACAATGATGTTTGTAAAACTATGTAAGTGTCCCAACCAAGGGCACGCTACACTTTACCGCGCAACACTTTATTTCAATATTAATTCATAAACTCGTGATCCAAATCAACCGGTGAAATATAGTTTTGGGAAGCTAAAAATTCTTGCAAACATGTGGGGAAAAAGAAATGAGTTGAATACAAATTTTGTAGTCAACTTTTTAGCAAGTTGAAAAATTTTTTATTGACAAACGAAATTACTGTCAACAGTACTATACATGTATACGATAAAATATTCAATAAAATATAATTCGAAAATCGAATTCAGTTCTATAACAATTTTTCTAATAATCTCATTGACTAGTTACTGATATTTTAACAAAATGATGTTTGATATTATGAAATTCATATGTTATTGGATATGATTCATCAAAATAAAGAATATGAAAACAAATTAAAAAAAAAGGATGTAACTTCGAGTTGATAAATGAATTAATTTCGAAACTCTCAAATAGTAATTGTCAAATTTAAAAATTTTAGAAATTACTTTTTTTTGGATGTTTACATTCCAATGAAGTCAATTTCCGAATGAAATAAAAATGAACAACAAATCTTAAAAAGTCAAAATATTAGAAACACTTGTTTTATAACAACAATCACATTCTACAATAAACAATAATTAATCCTTGATTAATGTTCCAAAGCATGTAATTTATAATAACACGTTTTACGGCTTGTTTTGACGACTCATCTCGGCGTTTTTCTCCACTTTAGCCATTCATGCCTCATGATCAATGGGATATCACATGATTATTTCAGATTTTGTATCCTTTACTTACTATGTTTTTTCCCTTTGTCCCATCCAAGGAGCGTCCCACCCAAGGGCGTCTTCCCCTAATGTAATTAATAATTCTTGCAATTTTCGAATGCACTGGAAAATCTGATCCTAAAAATTTGCGCGAAATTAATTGGTTTAAGCATGTGTTCGTGGGAATTACTTGAAATCGGGCTTGTTTCGTAAAATAAAATATCTGAAAGAAAAATTACGTCATTCAATTGGTTTAGGAAATTTGTTTCATAATTTTCGAATCCTAATTTTTATCATCGAAAAATGAAACGATTTTCACCTTTTCAATTTGTAAGAATTCTATGGAAATTTCCTTACATCTTCCTCGAAAAATCTCTAAAGTTTCGTTGTTTTTACTAATGAAATCATTCCTTTGGATGAAAATAATCTTAAAATAATAAGATTCTAATAATCTATTCCACAGAATTTCCTTTTTATACATGAAGTCATGAAAAGGAAAATTCAGCGTAAATTTGATCTCCGTAACAATTAAACCCTATACATGCGTTAAGAGGCTGTCCATTAATTAGGCAAGAAAAATTGTCCGTTATCTGGACTCATACCTCTTCCCTTTTCTTTAAGGGACTATAGGATTCTAAAAACCTCTCAACCCTCTTCAAATCTCACGCGAGATTTTGGAAACAAATTGCATTCTGTGTCAGCATCGATATCAAAAAATTTGCCAAAACTTCCTACACCACGACGAAAAAATAATTAAAAATTACTATAATTCTTGTACGCCGTCTCCACCGAGCGATGCCATAAAATATATCAATAGTTTATAGAAAATGACTCATGATCTCGAGTTTGAATAATGATTCTGTGGATGTCCGATGATTGATTGAAAAACTATACAACAGTAATGTACAAAATTAACATGATCAGGAAGTGAAAGTTAAAACGAATTATAATGAAGCAAAGTATATTTCATTAGATATCACTATTCACACTGTACACTGCGAGAAAAAGCTACACAAGAGCATTGATTTGATATCAGTTGGAAGTTCAATTGATACAAAATTGAAATAAAAACTTTGACAGTCATGATGTACACGACTCACATATAAATAACCAATCGGTGCAATATTTTAATCACGCTTCCTAGCATTCAAATGGATGTTATCCAGCGCAAAATCCTCGTGAATCGGCTCGAACATACGGCATTTCACGTTTTCGAATCTCCGATTTTGAACAATTCTCGAAAGTTGAGGCGAAATTTTTCTTGGCGCATCATTGATGTTACAGGGATCCACGACGGAAGCGTTTGCTTTTTCCGTATATCTTGTGCACATGGAAACCACATCGAGATTCTCAGGTAGTAATTCGATGTACTTATAATTAGAAACTGAAATATATCAAAATTTAGATTTCTTTCATCGAGAAAAAAATTATTTCTCACTTTTCTATCATAATTTGTTGTTTCATTTTGATTGGACGTCTAATTCAATCAAGAACAAACTTTTTCTTTTAACAGCTAAATATTTGCGGGTTTTTTGAAGCTTGAAATAAGGGAATTGCGATTGAATACTTGAAAACATGAATTTTAGGATTTTCTGGAATTAGAATCATTAATGTTTCAAGGAATTCTGGAGTTATATTGTGTTCAATTCGAAATACCTTTTTAAAGAATGTTTTATTGTCGAATTCTAGGGAAACCGTATATGAATTTTCTACGTAGAAATGTCTGATTTCGACAACTCTGCCAATTTTTGCATTTCAACAAAATTGAACAAATTTGCAATAAAATCGTAGAATATCCAGGAATTTTACTCACGATCAATTTTTTGTCGACGAGGAAATTCTCGCGTTTCATCGGTTGCCTCGGGAATCGTTTCCAACATAGGTTTGAAACTCAAATCCGCGGCAGCATTTAAACGAGAGCATCGACGTTTTTGTTTGCATTTCAGTATTTTCAACGGAGCAGGTTCGATGTTTTGAACTGCTGAATCGAAAATCAAGCCTGTTCTGCGCAGAATGTTGCGTGCTGCAGAATAGTCGCAGTCGAACTTTTCGAAGTTCGTGGAAGTTGATACTGAATTTTCCAGATTCCAGTTCGGGATCGTTTTCTTCTGAACTAACGGCGAAAGTTCGCATTCATCACAATGCGGTAACTCAGGATATCGATCATATTCAATCTATAAAAACAAAATGTGGAAATTAAACAAACAATGTTAGTTTTATGTTTGAAACAAATCAAAAATTCGTGTTCTTGACTCAGTTAATAAATTCTATATTCAGATTCCGATGATTACTCTATGTTGGTTCTAAATAACATCATTAGTGGACGATTTATATCTTCCTGTAATCTTTATATTTTATTGTTAAGCAGTGTTATCAATGAATGTGTCAGAACTTAAAAAGAATTACAATGAGAAATAAAAACTTTCGCTGGAATATTGTGAGACGTAATCAGTTAATATATAAATATTGAATTAATTACGAAAGATGTCGGTAGATTTGTTCTTCTTCGTACCGGATAAGTGTATTTCCCATTTCTTCTGAGATGCTTTTCTGTCATTTTGATTGGCACAAATGGAAAGTCGTGCTTTAGATGATAAATTTTAGTGGAACGAGTGAATTCCAAAAAATTGTAATTCCCCGTGATTCTACAAACGATGAGTTGTCTTCGACTCTTCGGAAGGAAGTGCTGAACTCAAAGTAATTTATATACTCATTACTAGCGACGAAAATAAGAATATTGGGTTTTTTCCGATTGGGAGTTGTCTTTCTGATTCTTCTGGTACTTACCGAATTTCCGGCGTAGTAAAATGTCTTTGATACATTAAACTAATGACATTTCGATTATATTGATTATTTAAGTTATCATTAAATGTTCTTTTATCGCTGGACATGAAAATATCATTATATTTGGAAGTTATTTGTAAATAGTTCAGTTTTCCAACCTTTTTTGTTTCTCGAATTCCAAAAAGTTGAAAGCGGGTATATGCCGTAAAATGTGGCAGTTCATTTTCCGTGTACTTTACGTAAAACGTAAAGTACACAAGAAATAAAACTCGCAATAGAAACAAAAAAAATTGAAAAACTGATTTGTTTACTAACAATCTCTAAATCGAATGATATTTTCATGTTCAACTGTTTGTAAATATCCAATAATAACGTAAGTTATCCACAAAATCGATATGTTACTAGTTCAACGTCAAAAAAAAATTAACTACACGGGAAATTTGGTAATTATCGCAAAAGCAGAAAGACGACTCCCAATCGGGAAAAATTCAATATTCTTATTTTCGTCGATAGTAATGAGTATATAAATTACTTTCAGTTCAGCACTTCCTTCCGAAGAGTCGAAGAAAACGCATCGTTTTCAGAATCACCGGGAATTACAATTTTTTTGGAATTCACTCGTTCTACTTGAATTTTTTATCTGAAGCACGACTTTCCATTAGTGCCAATCAAAATGACACAAAAACATCTCAGAAGCAATAGGAAATACACTTATCCGGTCCGAGGGAGAACAAATCTACCGACATCTTTCGTAAATAATTTGATATTTATATATTAATTGATTACATCTCACAATATTCCAGCGAAATTTTTTATTTCTCATTGTAATTCTTTTTCAGTTCTGACACATTCATTGATAAAACACTGCTCAACAATAAAATATAAAGATTACAGAAAGATATAAATCGTCCACTAATGATGTTATTTAGAACCAACACAGAGTAATCATCGGAATCTGAATATAGAATTTATTAAATGAGTCAAAAAAACGAATTCTTGATTTGTTTCAAACATAAAACTAACGTTGTTTGTTTAATTTCCACATTCTGTGTTTTATAGATTGAATATGATCGATATCCTAAGTTACCGCATTGGGATGGTTGCGAACTTTCGCCGTTACTGCAGAAGAAAACGATCCCGAACTGGAATCTGGAAAGTTCAGTATCAACTTCCACGAACTTCGAAGAGTTCAACTGCTACTATTCTGCAGCACGTAACATTCTGGGCAAAACAAACTTGATTTTCGATCCAGCAATTCAAAACATCGAACCAGCTCCGTTGGAAATACTGAGGTGCAAACAAAAACGTCGATGCTCTCGTTTGAATGCTGCCGCGGATTTGAGTTTCAAACCTATGTTGAAAACGATTTCCGAGGCAACCGATGAAATGCGAGAATTTTCTCGACGAAAAAAAATTTATCGTGAGTAAAATTCCTGGATATTCTAAGATTTTATTGCAAATTTGTTTAATTTTGTAGAAATGCGAAAATTGGCAGAGTTGTCGAAGTCAGACATTTCTACGTAGAAAATTCATATACGGTTTCCCTAGAATTCGGCAATAAAACATTCTTCAAAAAGGTATTTTGTATTAAACATAACATAAATCCAGAAATCCTTGACACATTAATGAATCTAATTCCAGAAAATTCTAGAATTCACGTTTTCAAGAATTAATTCCCAATTCCCTTATTTCAAGGTTCAAAAAACCCGCAAATTTTCAGCTTTTGAAAGAAAAAGTTTGTTCTTAATTGAATTAGACGTCCAATCAAAATGAAAGAACAAATTGTGATAGAAAAGTGAGGAATATTTTTATTCTTGATGAAAGAAATAAAAATTTTGATATATTTCAGTTTCTAATGATAAGCCTGTCGGATTAGTACCTGAGAATCTCGAGGTACTTTCCATGTGCGCAAGATATACGGAAAAAGCAAACACTTCCGTCGTGGATCCCTATAACATCAATGACGCACCAAGAAAAATTTCGCCTCAACTTTCGAGAATTGTTCAAAATCGGAGATTCGACAACGTCAAATGCCGTATGCTCGAGCCGATTTACGAGGATTTTGCGCTGGATAACATTCCTTCGAATGCTAGGAAGTGTGATTAAAATATTGAACCGATTGGTTATTTATATGTGAGTCGTGTACATCATTACTGTAAAAGTTGATATTTCCATTTTGTATCAATTGAATTTTCTACTGATATCAAATGTTGTTCTTGTGTAGCTTTTTCTCGCAGTGTACAGTGTGAATAGTGATATCTAATGAAATATACTTTGCTTCAGTATAATTCGTTTTAACTTTATCTTCCTGATCATGTTAATTTTGTACATCACTGTTGTATAGTTTTTCAATCAATCATCGGATATCCGCAGAATCATTATTCAAACTCGAGATCATGAGTTATTTTCTATAAACTATTGATATATTTTATGGCATCGCTCGGTGGAGACAGCGTACAAGAATTATAGTAATTTTTAATTATTTTTTCGTCGTGGTGTAGGAAGTTGTTGCAAAATTTTTGATATCGATGCTGACACAGAATGCAATTTGTTTCCAAAATCTCGCGTGAGATTTGAAGAGGGTTGAGAGGTTTTTAGAATCCTATATTCCCTTAAAGAAAAGGGAAGAGGTATGAGTCCAGATTACGGACAATTTTTCTTACATAATTAATGGACAGCCCCTTAACGCATGTATAGGGTTAAATTGTTACGAAGATTAAATTTACGCTGAATTTTCCTTTTCATGACTTCATGTAGAAAAAGGAAATTCTGTGGAATGGATTATTAGAATTGCATTAAGGTAAACGCCCCAGTTAGTGCGAGATTAAACCTATTTGTACTTTTCACGGCTTTTTTCGATAATGCAGTTGTAAACAATGTATTTGTACTAGAACAGTTTCCAAAAAATCTTGTGATATTTTTTGTACAATTTTCCATTACATATATATATTGTTTACAACTGTATAATATAAAAAAGCCATGATACGCACAAATAGATTGCCAGCACTAACTGGGGCGTTCACCTTATTTTCAGATTATTTTCATCCAAAGGAATGATTTTATTAGTGAAAGCAGCGAAACTTCAGAGATTTTTCGGGGAAGATGTATGGAAGTTTCCATAGAATTCTTACAAATTGAAAAGGTGAAAATTGTTCCATTTTTCGAAGATTAAAATTAGGATTCTAAAATTATCGAACAAATTTCCTCTACCTATTTAATGAAGTAATTTTTCTTTCAGATATTTTAATTTTCGGATCAAGCCCGATTTTAATTAATTCCCACGAACACATGCTTTTGCAATTAGTTTCGCGCAAATTTTTAGCACCAAATTTTCCGGTCCATTTGAAGATTGCAGGAATTATTAATTGAATTAGGTGAAGGCGACCTTGGTTGGGACGGTCCTTGGATGTGACAGAGGGAAAAAACATTGTAAATAAAGGATTAAAAATCTGAAATAATTATGTGATATCCCATTGATCATGAGGCATGAATGGCTACAGTAGAAAAAATTTTTCTGCAGTTCACTTTAACATATGAATAGAATTCACTAACTTTTCGTCATCGAAATTAATATGTCATGGCTTGATCTCAGTGAATTTTCATATTTTTACCAAAATATTTTTGCAAAACGAAAAGTATCAACTTTTCGAGAATTTGAGTCGTAAAATAATGCTATTTCTTTTTTAATTTCTCAACTCATTTCAACTATGTGTAAACAATCATTTTCCAAAAAATGCAAAATTCCATGGTTAGGACGGACTTCGTCCCTTGGTTATGACAATTTGTGCATGCGCGTTTCATTCTATTATTGTGTCAATTCCAGTGTTTCCATTCCGTGAAAAAAAAAAACCGATTTTTAACATTCATTTTGCTCATTTTGCTGTTATTGTTTATATTAAAAACACCGAGGTGAGTCGTCAAATTTTGCATAATAATTGTTCATCAAGACTGTCACCTACGTTTGTACATACGTTTGTACATACGATACCACTTGCGTGCTCGGTGGTAGGAAAAATCGAAGACAATATTTCTACCCGCAGTTTGTACGTCCTTGACATAATGACTTCTGTTAGAAGAGATTACATCTTTTAATATAATGCAGTTTATTTTGTTCACACCCTGACGGGACGGTGGCAACTCTATTGCAAATTTC
>JABFQI010000521.1:0-10957 GCA_022816925.1 Trichacis sp. ZL-2020 | reverse complement strand
GCCAAAAAAACGTAGTTTTTTGAGGTTAGAAAAAATCCAGAGGGTGATGGCGGAATTCTGACATCGGATTCGGATTCAGCGACCCAAAATCCTATAGATGTGACTACCCTACTCCGTCGGACAAACCCCTTTTTTTTTTGTGGGGCTGTGTTATTGATGTATTTTTTTTGTTCCATCACGTCTGACAAACGGACTAATAGATCCATAACGTATCGCTTGTTTTTATGGCTTCCTACAAATTAATTCCATAGCTCAGTCCGAGCCTCATTTCTCTTTCAATATTTGTTCCTGGATCTTTTCTTTTTCTGTTTCCAACGATGTGTATTACCTCTCAGCATGTTCTAGAAGCTAGCGACAGCAATCGACCTGAATGAGAAGGATTAAATCACCCTGATTAAGTAAGCCTGATAGAAATCGTGTATAATTGAATCTTTATTCAGATTTTCAACTCAAGATAAACGTACGTATAAATGTGCTAGCTGAAGGATTGGCAATTATTGTAGCACTGAGTACCCGATTATACGATTCAAATATGTTATTTGTACTTTGTAATTTTTTTTCGCAGTAATAATCTTCCGGTTTCCATGTATTCAACCATTCTTTTCTGAAATCTTTTGAAATACTATAAAATTGCAAGGATAAATTTTTTAGCACCTCATTACTATCGACATAGATGTCAATTTTTGACTAATTTCTTCGCTGATTGCATCAAGTGCAACTTTGATATGCTCTTCTGGTACTGGCGCAATAGACATCAATATGTGTACTATTTGAGTGGACAACTCTTGGAGGTCCGTGTAAAAACCTATCTTGAAATGTTTCTTTACACTGTAAGTCCTCAAATGTCACATAGTAAAATTTAAAAATCGCTCGCAAATGTTACCTAACCGTTAAATTCTACCGTCCTCAAGTGAAACGAACGAAGAGGGGGCTTTTGCTGCTATAAGTTTGGTTTGGTTCGGACGTTTGTTTTCGTTTGTCAATAGACTTTTTTTACATAAACTTTTTCGTTTTTTATGTTGATATATTACAACGAGGATTGTTCAAAGATTGTTTTTTTAAAATAGAAACAAAAATGGTGAACGTGGAAACGACAGACAAGTTAGAAAATGTGTAAAATATATGTATAAGACCATGCATGAATGGCTTTGATTGTATTTATATATCTGTGGTTTCCCGAAAGAACAACTTAAGTCCACTTCGACGTAAGGCTCATTTCATATGCCGCTTATTGGCAATATTGAGCTTTACGTCAAAGTGGACTTGAGTTGTTCTTCCGGGAAACCGCAAATATTTTCTCGTTACATTTGCGGGATGGTTCAGATGACATTTGAGGTGCGTGAATCGTGACTTTTGCGAGCATGTGACATTTAAGACCGTGACATTTAAGGACTTCGAGTGTATTTAAATATTCACATTTTGATTCAAAAGACAATGAGAACTTTATAAATTTACCAGTAACATTTTGTTATTTAATATATCATTGCTTAAACTTGTTTCGTTTTAGTTAACTTTGTAAAGCACGAACTGTAATGCAATTTATGATGAAAATTCCTCATCAGGATCAACTTTTTCCGTTAATTGTTTGATTACTCCGATTGAACGCTTTTTATTGCATTGCTTTCGTACAGCCTGTAAAATAAGTATTTTATGAAATTTAATAATACAGTAAACAATTGAGCCATTTATGGACTTTGCTTTTGTCTTTGAAATTAACTCTTAGTTAACCAGTAACGTCACAATGGACCAATCTCTGGTGACAGCACTGTGACGTCAGTGCGATATTACATAAAACAATTGATTGAAAAAAAAGAGAAACAGAAGTAACTAATTGTGAAAAAATTTATATTTTCCGCAGGTATAAAATTTTTTCTTTTTTTCGTGAGGTCAGTTATGTCGTAAACAGCGATCGTTTTGATGTCACTGGCTTACTGCCCTTGAAACGTAACTGTTTTCTTTGAGTATGTGAAAATTTTAAAGAAATTTATGATTAATTTTCATACGAACTTTACGTGTTTGTATAAACTATTTCGCATGAATTTGGAATCAAATATTGCAAAAAAAATGCGAATACCGCCTTACCGCAAATTTATGCAAAATCGTTTTTGTAAACGCGTTTGTACAAAATTAGATGAAAATTTGTGTAAATTGTGTTTCAAAGATGCGTTATATCTTTAGCATGGATTCATTCCACACATTTGTATAAAATGAATGTAACATTTTTTCAACTTGGTGCCTTTTCTAAATATTCTCTTGACAGCGTTCGACATGGCCCACTCAAAATCACTTATGAAAATAGCCACTTTGCAATTTATGGGAATTAGATTATCTACAAATTCCAACAATCGGCAGTATGTCACCTCATCTTTTTTCTTGGTTAGAGCCCATACAAAGGGAATACCCTGGAATTAGTTGAAACGTAGGTTTTATGAATAGAATTTAAACAAATGCCCACGCACGCCTACGGTGAAATTTCGAAAACTTAAAAAAAATCGAGGCTTCAGTTGAAGCTTACACAATGTCACCGACATGCTTCTGTCGACGCGATCGACTCGAGAAATTGAGCCTGACATATTGGAAATTGAAGTGTCACTAACCCAACAACAAGTAAATGATTTCATTGTTGGGCCAATTAACATGGACACTTTTACAAAGTAATAAAAAATAATTTTATTTTATACGTCCGATAGAAATCCGAAAAAAAATCAATAAGGTTTTGTTCTTTATCCGAATTATTATCAATTCAATAGACGGTGTGAATTCTCCAATTTTTTGATTTATCGACGAATGAAAAAATACGTGGCGATTTTTTCGGATCCCTATCAGACTGATGAAATAAAATTTTATTTTATTTTATTGTTAAAGTATACATTTTAAATCTAGCGGATCAAAGTTTCTTTATTAAAACATGTCTATCGACTTGAGTCTCGTAAGAGTCCCTTCCGAGTCAGAATTCTTGCCATCTATTAAATTTCAAATTACAGAACATAGATGTCTGCAGTTTGAGAGGCTGAAAAGGTTTACGATCTTCGAACAACATTCCCTACAGTCTTAGAGATCATGAATGTCATGAAAAAAGAACGTAATTTTATAAAACTGTAGAAGTTTTCATATAATTTATGAATTTTATAAAATCTATTCATCGAAAATAGGCTGTTAAAAATTTCATGAAAATATTATTTATAAAATTTTTTGTGACCAAATAAAAATTTTAAGAGAATATTATTCATACAGTTTTTCGTGACAAAATAAAAAATGTATAATTTATTTTTGAAATTCAAAGATTTTACAAACTTTCATAAAACATTTAAAATTTTAATCAAAAAATCTTAAATTTCTTAAACAATTTTAAGATGTGAAAAAATTGAATTATAAAA
Organism: Trichacis sp. ZL-2020; assembly: GCA_022816925.1. Classification (NCBI taxonomy): domain Eukaryota; kingdom Metazoa; phylum Arthropoda; class Insecta; order Hymenoptera; family Platygastridae; genus Trichacis; species Trichacis sp. ZL-2020. The sequence goes on along the minus strand of JABFQI010000521.1, from coordinate 7,580 downwards.
GAAAATGTTGATATTAATATGTTTTTTTAAGTTCGGTTTTTTGTTTTATTTTTTTCTAATTAAATTTCAATTAACTCATTCCATAAAAACTTTTCATAATGTTTAAAAAACTTGACTTATTAAAGTTTTCATAATAATTTTTTATTAGAATTTTTTAAAATTCATTATCAGTAGGATTCTTAGTTGTGACATCTGAGGTTATAAATTAACATAAAGTCTGACTTTTCCAGCTAAGATCTCAGCGAAGATCTATTGTTAATTTTTTATCTTAGATCTCCGGTGAGATCTAAACGGGAAATTTTTTTTATATCATCATAACATGATTTTAACCTTCTGTCAATGAGTGTCATTACAATAGAGTGCAGTATTATGATAAAATCCTCACCTTCTTTAAAATTCCAACACTCCAAATATTTTCATTACTGAATGTAAAGAGTGAAATAATAATTGAATTCTCATTACTTTTAAACTTTTCCAAGCCTCATTTTATCATCTTCGAGCCTTTTCAAGCTTTTTACACGGAGAGAAAAATAGTCGTTTAAAGCGACGATACTACATCGTCGTTCAAAGTGACGATTTCATCGTCGTTCACAGCTACGATTATTGTGTTTTAAAGCCACGATCGGCTCCGTCGCGTGAAGCCACGATCATTTTGGTTTGAAACTACTATGCTCCTGGGTTCTCGAAATCGGCCCCGCCCCTTGTCGAGAAGCGCAAGAAGCATAATATATACCGTGTCTCACCTATTCGTAAAAACTGAATAGCTGTTATAGAACGACTGTAGCAGTTGCTTGTCAGTCGTTTCAGAGTCACACGGTATAAAAGAAAGGTTATTATAAATGTTAATTAATACCATAATATGTGTATCCTTTAACGTATATTATTGCAATTTCATATGGTAATGAATTTATTTTATGATATCGCACAATCATAATATAAAAATAACTATTAATTTTTATATTGAAAAAAAATATTTTGAAACAAATTATGTAGTAATTATTGTTTTCTATTTACTCATCATTTGAATGAATCCGTATGTGTTACAATTTTTATATTTAGGTTAAGTGAACTTTTATTTATTTCTTTCAAAATTCTATTTTCAAAAAAATTAAGTTTTTCTAATTCTCTTTAAATTGTCACGGTAATTAATTTCAGGTCTCAGTGAACTGCATTGTGATAAATTTGTCTGTGATTGCAATAAACAATAAATAGTTTTTTAATTTGAAAACAATGAAAATGAAGAGTTATTATAAAAATTAAATTAGTCAATTTCACCAACCACAAAAATTTTTTCAGATTAAAATGCTTGAAAATTTTTGTATTTGTTATTCAATCAAAATATTTTTAGTTTAGTTATTATTGAATTTTTTCAAAAATTATAAACTGTAATGAAACATTTTTTAAAATAAAAGGTAGATAATTTTGTTCTTTATTGATTTTTTTTTTTAAATTTTTGTGATTCTATAGGATGTAGCTTCATCACTAATGTATTTGTAGTAGAAAAGATTGATATCAGGATAAAACTTCACAATATCTTTTAGTTTATGAAATTTTCTAAATAATATTTACCAATATTTATTACTTACGACAAAATTCGAAACTGATCCAATTTAACGGGATGAATAATATCGTTTACTATATCGAAACGAATGTCCTTTATACATGATGAACAGTTTTGACAATAATATATAATAACATTGTTTTTTATTTCAATTTGAAAAAAGTTAACGGTAAGAAATAAAATATATTATTTTTTAAGAGCGTAAGACAATATAGGAATAATTATCTTCTGTCTAAGAGGAAATTCGTGAAAATGGGAATGCATATTTCAAGCCCTACAAATATTAACTCCTCAAATTTATATTCACTAATTTACTTATCTTATAAGGTGCGTTTCAAGATGAAAGATTATGCCAACATATTACCTAAAATAAATGGATTTCATTTATGACAAAATCATCACATTTATTCAAAGTTTTTCAACAATAATTTTGGTTGTGTGTTGTACATTGTTTCTTTTCATAAAACGTATTCTTAACTATTAGTAGTCATATCTCGTCATCACAAACTCAACGTTTTCCTTAACAATATATAAACACGGCTGTAATCTCGGTATTAAATCCACATTCATCAAAATATCAGAGTTTGCCGTTTTCGAGGAAACGCAGTATGCGTGATAGAATTCATTAAAATTTGTAGTATCGAAAATTTGGATTCTGAAATAGAGATGGGCATCTCTGCATAAAAATATTTCTTTCAGTTTTCCAAATTGTAGAGTAGTTTCAGTGTTTTTGTGAACTAAAATTGTGCCATTCGTGAATGTTTTACCGGCTATTTCAACATTTTTCAATATTTGTACTTTCATCTTTGAATCGACTCCAGGAATCATTTGTTGCAGTATTGACAAAGCATCGCATTCTTGTGCTGGCCCCAGTACAATATCATTCAACAATTTAGGCTTGTCAGATTCGGCATTATAACAAGACTGTAATTGGTCTCTTATTGCCAACGTGAAAGGCAAATTAACATTAGACAAGGTTCCAGTCGCCATTTCTTTAAGTTTCTGATTCCTTCTTTCATACTTCATTGCTGAAAAGTGAATTACTGGACCGTTTGCTTTAATTGCTCTCTCATAATGAAGAAAAAAATGCATTTTAGGTTTGAGATTTCCAAAAAATTTTACATATAAACGATTATGTTTCTGAATCAATTGTGACAGCCGCGTCACTCTTTCAGAGGTGAAATGTGGTGCAAGCAGCAAACCAAGAATTCGTCTTATGCATATGTACAATTTCCAAACTTGATTGTCATGAGGAATCAGGTCACCCAACATCAAGCCTAAATATCTCGTCGAGCAAACCATCTCTGAAGATGATTGCTTGATTTTAATTTGACGACCTCCTTTTGCAACAGTATAATATAGAGGCCTGGGCTTGTTTTTTTTCTCAGACCCATACGGAAAGCTTTCGATTCTGATATTTATCGTTTCAAGGGTCAATATTTTGTCAGAAATCAAACTTTGCAATATTCGGGTTATTGTATAAGGAGCTATCCCTTCAGAAAAGTCATGCATCACGTCAAGTGTTATATTCTCACAGATGTGAAATTTATGGATGGAATTAGAAACACATTTTTCTTTGACGCCAGTAACCGAAGGTTTTTTTTTTAGGATTTCTTTTTCATACATTTCAATTGTTCTAATTTTTGTCCTTTCCTCTTGATACACTGTTCTTGTTTCGTTTTTCGTGGCAACGCATATTCTACAGAAATGTGTAGCATTAAAACCTTCTGCAAATCCACAAGTAGAGCTTAAACCCGCATTATCACCAAGAATTAAAATACACTCAAAGTAGATGGTTTTAAGCCCTCCATTAATATTTAATGTCAAACCCCGATCAGATAAAATGTTGAATTCTTCTATTACTTTGCTGGAAATTTTTTCATTTCCAAATTTTTTGAGGTACTTTGAATTAAATATCGTTGAAAGAAAAATTTTTTGCAACTTTCCAGTCAAATGAGGTGGCAAGAAAGCATGTTAAACATAAACTCTTCCAAGTTTCTCTTCCCCCGCATGACTTCCTAAAGGGTTTCTAGTTTCGAATTCGTCAAAGTAAAGGTATAGTCCGTGAACTGTCTTGTTGTTATTTTTATACTTTTTAAGCCATAAGCCTCCCTGTACAATGTTACTGATCACTGATTTATCGTGACCCAAAGCATTGATGTAAGCTTCAATTTCGTCAAGTATTCCTGGAGTCGAATAGAAACGTTTTAGTGTACTGCTCAGCGAAACATATGTAGCATGAACGGATTTTTTTTCAATAGACACTACTCCATCAGCGCGAGCAACAAATACAGTCTTCCCCTATGAGATATTTTTCCGGTGGTACATACCAACTTGCTTCCTCGCAGATTTTAAACCTTGAATGTTCGCTTGAAAATTTCTCAAAAAGATCTTTGTTTTTTTCTAGTATGAATTGGACTGTACTGTAGCTTTCGGCATTGATCTTATTACGCAATTCAACTTCCATTTGAAATTGGATAGATGGGACAAAACATTTTGAAAGAAAATCATTCAATCTCACTAGAATTTCTTCGACCGCAGTCCGTGACAGTAGCGCGTTGTTGTATAAAAATAATGTAAATTTCATATACTCTTTATCAATCGCTCTTTTATTAAACGTATAAGTATTGCTGTATTCTACGTTCTTGTACATTTTTCATATAGAATGCCCGCAACAAAAAAATACTTTTTTTCTTCTTTCTCAAAAAACACACAGGTCTCTAAACAACTCAAAAATATTCATTCAAGTATAAATTAGTAGCTTTTTTCACTTCATAATTTCTAGAATGAAAAAATAAATCCTTACTTCTCCAGTGCTTATCAAACCTTAAAATATGACTTGCTTACTTGAAAAACAATTTGCACTATGACAATACTTAAAACAGCCCTTCACAGTAAAAATATGACATGTGACCCTTAAAGTCGAAAATGATTAGACGTTGAAGTGACTATACGACTGTTACTAGTGGCAAAATCTATAACTTTCCTATCAGATTGTTGACGCAGGATATGCAATTCAAATCGTTAAGTCGGTAGATTACTTTTTCGAGAAATTGCCAAACATGGTTCGAAACATGTGAGAAATTTTTGTGGAAAACTTTGATACTTTGGAAACAAATATCAATTGCGAGTGTGACAGTAGGCACTTGACAGATTTGATCCCCCAAAATCACGTACGAAGATGTTATATCTTTCAATGTGGGTCCAAAAACGGCTACGTACGGACTCAAGTGCAATTTTCTTTTCGTATAGAGTTTGAGTCGATCTTCCTTGATTTGTTTGAGTGACTCTCGGACGTTTGATAAATCCTGCAAATCAATTTTTTTAATTCACGGAGTATGTAGAGATATTTTAAATATGATGTTTCAGAATATACATTGCAAATATATATTGAATGCAGTACAAATATTTTCATCATTCAAGCATGAAAAGTGCACTTTTCACACGCCTGCAGCGCGCGATATCGCCCTTTTCCGGCTTCGTAATGAAAAAAACCGTTCACATCTTGGAAAGAAAAGTTCATTTCGACGAGGGCGTAGTTTTACATCCGAGCGAAGCGAGGAAGTGAAACTACGCCTTCGTCGAAATGGAACTTTTCCTTCCTTGATATGAAATAATACATGCCAGTATCTTTCCGTATTTTTCATTTATGAAAATAAATGTTTCGTAATCTTAACTTTATCTTGTAAAAATAAAATTTTCGGAACAATTGTCATTTTTAAGTAATAAATAAATTTACTTTGATGGACGGCAAATTAGAATACCTTTTTATGATAAATAAATGTTTTCAAAACTTCAAATTTTTCTGGATTCCAGGGTTTGCCACATTTTAAATTTTTTGTTTGTTTCGTTATTTTATTGAATAAATATGGCAACAAAATGAGTGCGAGTGTTGAAATTTGCCCTATGGATAAAAAATAAGTATTAAAAACTATGGTTCGCTGAAAAGGTCTCATAATTGTTATCAACCTTCTTTAATAATAGAATTGTTTTCTTCCAACAATTTTTTGATGTCCTTGTCGTTTTTTTTAATTTTGCCAATTTGATGATTTTCGGAGCAATCTTAAGCCAATTGTTCATAAATAAATTGGAACTTTTATTAAAAAACTTGGTGAAATCTTCCTGAATTTGTAATAATGATCAGGATTTAATGAATATTTATCTTATGATTATGAGTCGAGGACGTAAAGCGACGTATACAAAAAGCAAGTTACAAAAATGTATCCACTTGGATTTTTCAGATTAGGAAACATTTGGAAAATTTCATTCAAATCAGATTTGTTGTAGAATTCTCTTTTCTCATCTAGCGCCATTTCGCCCAATTTTATCAAATAATCAGTCAATAATTTCAACAGGTAAGCGCATTTTTTTGAATGCCTCTAGAGTAGTCATTTTCTAAAGCCAATCGAATATGCATTTAGACATAAAATATAAAAGGGGTCAATGAAGTAAAATATTATTTGATAAATTTAATGCAGGAATAGACAAGTACCCTCATTGTTACATTTCCTTTTTCTGTTTTTCTGAGGCATAATCCAGTTTGTTGCAATTGCATTTTTGCGAAAAGTACGATAAAATGCATATAATGCTCCGTTAGCTTGATTTTTTCAAGGAGTATAGAAAATGTCTTCCGAATATGTAGGAAATAAATCTGCTGCACTTTTAGCAAGAAATTTGAATCTGGCACCAGTAATTCTATAAAATCAAAAATATCATTTTAAAAACTAAAAAGATTCTTCCGGAAAAACCATCCAAGACTTTAACGAAATAAATCTCAACTTACAAGAAAGTATCTGTACGTTCCAATTCATGGTATATTACGATTCGGGCCACCGAATGGACATTACAGAAACTTCCCTGAGTCTTTGTATTTTGAACTTCTGGATTTTGACCATCTTTTACCTCGTTACTTGTATTTTTCTTAACACTCTTATAAGCATTTAACAAATATCTCCCTTCATAGGTTAAATTCAAAATTCCGGAAATGTAATTGATTTTTCTCGAATGGTATGAATGATCTGTAATGGTATTGAAATGATAGAAAATTGAGCACACGGATCATAAAACTGGCCAAGCTCAATAAAAATGACATTGAGTTCGGCGAGTTTCAAGATATGAATGCTCAATTGTAATCTACTGATTGTGACATAGAAATTCGAGTACTGTATTATAATACCTTGTTTTTCATTCAGAATATTTTGGTTTTCATCATTTGAAAAAAGTGGCTGCTCTTCCGTGTCTACTAGAACAATTTGATTTTTTGACACACTTATATTTGATTGCAAAGATGGCCCTTGTATAGAAGCAGATGAACCATATTTTTCTACAATTGCTGATTCAGTTGATTGACGATATTGCATGGCATTTTGAAAAGGCGGACTATTACCACAAAAGATATCTGTTTGCTGTTGGTATTTTTTTCCTTCTAAAGCAGAAAATCAATTTTTCCAAATATAAACAAAAATGTTGACGTTAAGCGAAGTTTATAAGGAATCTAGTCATGTTGAAAAAGCAAAATTAAATAAAGAATTAAAAAATTGTCAATATTAACATCAGGATTGCAATATACATCGTTGTTCATTTGTTATATTTTGATTATTTTCTTTATTAGGGAAAAGTAGCAGAGCTTCTGTGCCCACTACAGCTTCATTTTCTGCCATATTAACATTCGAATGCGAAGGTAACCGTTGTGCAAAAAAATTATGATTTCCCCCTGTTGTAGATGGAGTTAACTGACAATATTACATGTCATTTTGAGGGGGTAGATAATTTTTGGCAATAAAAAGTGGCTATTTCGTGGTATGTGACTTTGGTCCTTGTGCATTCAGCGCCTAATAATGCATTCTTTGAGGAAAAAAGTGCAAATAAAAGGTTGTTAAGTTTCTGATTCGAAACGCTTTTTTCCACAAAGAATGAATTATTAGGCGCTGAAAGCACAAGGATTGAAATTGGCATAGTCGTTAAATCGCTATTTCGTGGTATGTGACTTTGGTCCTTGTGCTTTCAGCGCCTAATAATG
>JABFQI010000520.1:0-10971 GCA_022816925.1 Trichacis sp. ZL-2020 | reverse complement strand
GGCTCAGCCTAGTGAATTTGCTAGAAGATAGTGAATTTCCACCGGGCGCGTAAAAACAGACGCAGAATTCGCTAGGCCCAGCCGCGCAATTTTACTAAAAGATAGTACATTTCCACCAAGCGCGTAAAATGACACGCGCTTGTAAAATCGCAAGGATGAGCCCAGTGGAGCTATTCTTGAACCGTGCTTCTCATAAGAAACAACACGAGCAGCACGGTTCAAGAATAGCTCCCCAGGTCTTAAAATTATCCAAGCTGAGCCGCGCGATTTCGCTAGAAGATAGTAAATTTCCGTCGAGCACATAGAATTAATATGCTCATCATTGTAAAATCACGCGCACACGTGTTATTCGGCGGCCAGGTATGTAAAATTACCAGACTGAGCCGCGTAAAATTTTACTATCGCGTCTGCTTTTTTCCACACGCTTTTTTACAGTGCATGCGACAGACAAGGATTCCAGCGATTATGTCTATCCTTGTTTGTTGCATGCAGTTGAATGGGTTTCGCTGAAATTTTAGCGTCCCATGAAAATTCAGCTTTAATAGTAATTTTGGCATAAGCTACACTAAGCCTCTTCACATAGGGGAGAAATTGGCCTGGGCTGCTATTCTTGAACCGTGCTTCTCATAAGAAACAACACGAGAAGCACGGTTCAAGAATAGCAGCTCTGGGCTTAACTAAGCCCAGGCTTATTTGTGGCTCGAAATTCAAATTCGTGACAACTTACCGCATGAATTACCGATTATTTGAATTGGGTGCCTTAATTTATTCACGCCTATTTGAATTTTGTGCAATTTCGTGCCTATTTGAGGCGCGAAATACAAATTATCGGTAATTTATGCGGTAAAGTTACCGCGAATTTCAATTTCGCGCCTCAACTAAGCCCGGGCTCAGTTAATCCCAGGCCAATCTCTCCCCGGTGTGAAGAGGCTTACTGGGAGGAATTTGGAGCTGACTCGGCTTGGCTACCTCACGCTATCAGTCTGAAAAAACTATGTGCATATATATATATATTTCAGCTTTGAAAACTCAGCGTGAGGTAGCCAAGCAGAAACAGCCTTGATTCAACGCTAAATCAGCTTGACATTTTTCCCATAGTGTAGTGCAAAAAATGCAAAAGATTGAGAAGAAACCTATAAGGTTTTGTCAAACTGTCAAATTGTGTCAAATTTATGGCAAAAAATATAGTCACGTGTTTACATGTGTTTATATGTATGTACATTCTTGTAGCAATAAACAATCATCAGTTTTATTATTGAATTACTAATCCTCGATGAAAATGATCTGTCCTTATCTGTCGCAATTAGCTGGAATGACAGCTTATCAGCGGAAAAAGTTTCAAAGGAAAGAATAGCTGGATATCGCGCCCAATGTTATAAATTTCTGTCATTTAATCTTCGAAAAATGGAATAATGGAATGGTTCTAAAATGATTGAAGAACAATAACGAGAACTAATTTGAATAAAAGTAGACCAAATCCGTGAGAATAAAATCTTTGTTTTTTAAAAGACGAAAAGGCGTAAGAAATTTTCAACGAAATACATATATACATGTTTTTGGTTGGAAATGAAATTTCAGATTTGATGGATAATTTTGATCAAAGTTTGGAAGAAAGTAATCCATCGTATATGAGCAACTCCATCAACAAAAAGCATCTTCGAGTTAGTATCGAAATCGATTTTTACATTTAATAGTTCTCAATGGAAATAATGTAGTAAATAATTCACACCAATTCACTTTTTTTAATGGAAAAATTAATAAGTAGGTAATTAATTGCGATATAAATACTTTATTGGGAATTATTTCCTTTAAAAGATTAAATTTTAATCACAAAAAATTGTTACCCACATTTTCATGTACAGATTTAATAATTTTTCAACTTGTAATAAAATAAATATGAAGAGTTATAATTTTTTCCCAGAAATTTTTTTAGTTTAACGATTTTCATGTTCATCCAAGTGGAAACAGGAAACAACTTTGAATATTTTTTATGAATAATTATAGCAATTGAAATTCTTAGAAATACAATTTAACAAATTTATAAATACATAATTCCCAAACTTTACTTGGGATAAAATTTATCAAATTTGACCTTTTTTTCATGAGTAAAAAATGAGTCAAAGTATTGATTTACAAAGTATAAAACATTAAAAATTTTGAATTACATTGAAATAAATTGAGAACAAAATATATAAGTAAAGGTTGTCATATATATATGTTACGCTGAGAGCAAAAAGAATTATACTTAATTCGTTTTTGCTCTCAGCCTCTTATATATCTCAATAATTTTTTCTCGCCAACAGGATTGAAACCAAAAAATTAAATTATTTTTGATTAACCTACGCCGGAAAAACAAGAATAGTGAAGTTTTACGAATGACAAAGACATTAAGTTGTCTGGAAAAAAATTGGATTTAAAAAGCAAAAAAAATTAAGGTTACGAAATTTCGAGTTTTTTGACTTCGAAAACTTGCAATTTTATACTTTTTACTTTTTGGCACAGTGTAATTCATCTTCCAACAGTCTTTTATATATTTCTTAAGAATGTGTATTATGAATTATGTTCCTGCCAGGGAAATAGAAAAAATTATCACAAATTTCTGGTCATCATGATAAATGTCTCCCCAGCAACGAAAACAGTTGCCTGCCAGGGAAAATGCTCCCTGCTGGAGAAAACGATTTCCTGCCAGGGAGAATAATTCTCTAGAGGAGGAAATAATTTCCTGCCAAGAAAGCCGAAAACAGTCTTTTAAAATATAAAACTGAAATTACTTATGCGGCATTCATCAATTTCTTACAATGCACATTTGTATCCCAAGTATCTTCAAATGACATCAAGCGGTAATTTATATATAGTTTTATAGTGAATCAGTAAATTATTTTGTTCTACTCCGTAGGAAAAATGCTCCATTGTTCAACTGTTGCCTGTTTTTAATCGCATTTTCCCACGTCGTGGAAGAAAGTATCGTACCCAAATTTTGCGAGATAATTTTTTTAGCTCGTGTGATTGTAAAACTCGCCTTCGGCTCGTCTTAAAATTCTCACATTCGCTAAAAAAATTTTCTCCCACTAGTTGGAAAATATACTATTCTATGAATTATTAAAAATGTTCCTCTCGTAACTCATTTTTGTAACGCACAATTTTTATAAAAACCTAAAATGAATGCTACCAGAAAAACTAAAACCTGCTACAACAATCTCGCAACAAGTGTGAAGTTGCGCTTTTCCACTGGATCAAAGGTGGAATGGTCAAAGTTGATAGCTTGGTTGAGCGTTCTCAATTAAGAGCGGTAGGTAAAATTTAAAAACAGCGATTCCGATAAATGTCAACAGGGTACATAGTGTTGAAAATATAACAGCGAGTTGAAACGATTTTCCATGAGCTTGGCTTTTTTTCCAATTTTAATGGCAAAGGTGCACATGTAACCAATTTTTATATTTCCATTTGCATTCATCTTCTTTTCATTGAATCTGAAAGAAAAATTTTTAACAAAGAAAATGATCGTACAATTTTCATCACTATTCATTGTGGAATAAATAGCAATCATATTTTTGAAAACTAGTAAATTAAATGTCATGCGTTCAACTCATCTGACAGAATTACTACGATTGTAACGTGAACTTTTCACCAGGCTGCTTCATCGGATACTTTTTCACGCCTGAAAAAAATCAAATATGAAGAAACAATACAAATGAAACGTAAATTTAATCCATTCATCGGAACTAACCGTTTTCTGTACGCGATATTTTTTCCTTCTTTTCCGCAACTTTCATTCACGACCGATCGCGTCAATTGAGTCAATTTAAATCAATTAACAGGTTCACGCCGGCACATAAACACATAAGTTCTTCTGCTCTTCGTCTGTTCTTTCTGCAAGTTTTAATTTCACAGCGACCGTTCACGACCATTACACTGTACCCCCCACTTGTCGACCGAAAGTTCTTCCCTTACTAACCCCGCTGGCGTCCGACCCCGCCGTCGTTGTCCCCACCTTCACGCTTTGCTCCGTGCTCGGTGCTCCGTGAGCTCTCTTTTCCCCGCCAGCCGCGAGTCAGCCGCGTATTTTGACCCCCCACTTTACCCGCCGCTCCGTGAGATCCGTGCTACGTGAGATCCGTGAGATCCGTGTGGCGCGCGAATAGCCAGAGTGTAGTCTGCATGATAAAAAATGGTCGGGAAATTTGGGTAACGAAAAAAGCCCGACGATTTCGGGAACAGTCGGTAAATTATTCCGAGCTCGGGAAATTTGGACGGTCCACATTTACAGACATTTCCCGACAGCCTCATTATGTTCGGGAACGCTCGGTCTTGTTTAACCAGGGAGAAACGTCTATTTCTACTAACTAAAACATGTAATGAGTACTTTAGAAATTTTTCAAATTTTTACTCAATATGGATTCGTTTTTAAAACAGGTCGCGGTAGATGAAAAATGTTTACTTTAGAAATGTTTGTTCTTTGAACACTTTTATAGCAGAAACGACGAAACGTTAGTGCTCTGAACTTTGATAAATTTTATTATTCATGTTCATTATTTACAAAAATCGCATGTTTTTACGAAATACAAATTTTTGAGATAAACTTGCAAGAGTTTATCGATAAAAACAGTGTACCAGGAAATGTTATTGTTACAGTATAGCAAATTATGATACACTGTTGACTATTCAGCTTTAACAACGAAAAACACACATAATTTTTGTTATTGACGGCAATGATAAATTTGCATGAAAAATAATTTATAATGATTCTTCCATTTTTCCATTGTAATCAAAGTATAAGAGAAATTTAAACTCAAAAATATCGTAAATTGTTAACGATGTAAATTCTAGTATGAAGAACACCTCCAAGTTTATTTATTAAAAAGAAGAAAGTTTCAATGAAAATTTATATTTAAAATTGTCAAGAGTGTTTGGAAAAAACTGCTGCAGGAAACCCCAATTTTGCAACTAGAAAAATTATGATAAATTGTTGACCATGAACATTTTAAGGAAAAAAATTTTTATGCGAAATGAATTCCAAAGATTAAGTACAAGAAAAATTTATATTTTCAATCTCGAAAGTATAATAAATTTTCACTTGTACGAATTGAACAATTAATGATGACTTTAATTTTATTTACTGACTAAATCCCAAGTTGTTATTGTGAATTGAACATTTAAAGTTCATCGAGTTTTTCGTTTCAATTGAAGAGCACAGAAAATTCGTTTTCACAGCCTGAAAAATATTGTTGAATAGTTAAATATGCAAATTTGACAATAGAAAATTCCTCGAAGTTAGTTTATTGACAAATAATGGAAGTATTTATACAAAATTAATTTTTTATACATTTAAGACTCGAGATTATTTGGACTAAAACAAATGACATGCAACTCTTGTACTTGCAAAGTAAAACAATATGATGAATTAATTAATATCAAAATTTAATAATAAAAGCAACATTCAAGCCTACATGCCAATGAAAATATACAAATCTTCAAATTGAAAAACTAATTTCAAATACTATTCTAATTTAACGATGAATCAGAAGTACATAAAAAAATTTTTTTGTACAATCTCTAAAATATTCTCAATTTTAATTGTAAAAATTCAACAAAAGAATTTAAATTCATTTATTAATGAAAAATTCAGTTTCGAAAATTCATAGACTTTCTGAACGACATGAAAGCACACTAAAAATTATTTTAACAACTTGAAAAATATAATCAATTGTTTACTATGTGAATTTAATAGTGAAAAAAATTCGAGCTCAATTTTTGACACAAATTCAACGTTTTCAAGAAGAATAGATTTTTAAGATACTCACAAGTCTTTTAACAAAAAAATAGTACTAGCGAATTTCATTATAATTTCTACAACCAAACGAATTGTCATCAATTTTTAATTTGAAAAATTCAATAATAATAAACCCTGCTAAATTTTGATACACAAATAAAAATACAAAGCATCGATAACAAACAAATTTTCAAAATCATCTAGGTGCCAAATCATGGAGTACCCAAATTTTAGCAACACCCTCCAGTAAACATTTATGAATTCACATTGAATTTACGGTGGGAGATTCCGCGGATTTTGGTGAATTCACATCCCTTTTAAATGCGCTCGCCCTTGCTTGCCCTGTGAATTTACGGTGCCTTCACGCCCGTAAAGGCTGCACATTGCTGCACAGTCAGGGTCATTTATGCATGGTCTTATTTATTTCATGCTTTTCTTGATCGGTATGGTGGAAATTTGCACTCTTTTAAAAAAAAAAACGGAAATAGAACTTGCTCATTGAGTTTTCCATGAAAGTTTACTTTTTTCAATACGATCAGATGCAATTAATCGCCCAAAAGGGCTCTCTGGCCAATTTCGACAAAAGGAAAGCTTCAAAAAATTATAAAAAAAGAAAAATGGTGCAAATTTCTACCATACCGATCGAGCAACTACGAAATGCTCTTAAACCTGATTCCTCTTGTCGTCCGTGAACACACTTCCAAGATGCCGTAATCGATCTTGTGGCGGACCGACTATTTTTTTTGGTCAGATAATATAATGGGGAATCACTATAATTTGCCGTCGATGTCATTGATTCATTTGGCAAAATGCTTAAACGGATTGTACAGTTTGAAAATTAAATTTTTTTCTAAATACATCGATTTCGAAAATCCACTTAACGATACCCAATGTTTTAGACTCAGCCGCAGTATTGCCCAATAAAATACCGTGGCTGCGTCTGACATATTAGGTATATTGTTAACTGCGCATTGTCAGATTTTTTGAAGCCTATATTCGGAAAAGAAGATGAGCGGTATAATTACCGAAAAATGTTTTAATGTTTCGAGTACGCATTTTTTCCCATATAGGAATTATTGTAAAGGTTGCGTATTAAGTAAGTGCACTTGATGTCGAAATGTTGTGTTTATTCAACGAAATGTTTCCTCGGAATTATTTGCCGACAAAATGTTTCAGCGATTCTAACAAAATTATGTTCCTTTGATTTAACATTTTGTGGAATGTGCAAAGTATACTTTGCCCATCTGATAAAACTGTAATGTACTTGAAAAATATTTTGTTCATTCAACAAAACCGTAATTTTTTACAGCAACAACACGTTTTGATGGTCTCACAAAGTATTTCATTATTCATTTGATAAAATATCTTGACAATCCAATACAATTTTTGTCAAATCAACGAAACGTTCGATTCGCTAAAATTTGACGTGATCGAAAGTAACTCTGATTCGTATAAAAATCTTTAAATGCTAATTAGATTTTAAAATTTCTTATAAGATTTTCACGTTTTATAATTTGACCTAATCAAAATCTTATAAGGATTCACAATTTTTAGTCAGCGACCTAATAAGAATCCTATAAAATCTTATTAGGTCACCTAATAAGAATTAAAAAATCTCTTAAGATTTTTATAAGGTCACCTTATACGACGTAAAAATCTTATAAGAATTCAAAAAACCTGTAACAATTTCCAGATTCTTATAAGAATTAGAGTTACTAGAGATATTTTTTCAAATCAACAAGTTTTGCTCAGGTAACAAAATATTTTTCTGTATATATAATTGTGTTAGAAATTCTGCCGACAATAACGACGTACATTCGCATTGTCATTTTTTCACGAGTAAATAATTTTCTTAGATAGAGGTCTGATATTTTCGTCGAAAACTTTACAATTTTTGCAGCTACTTATTGTAGAAGATGATTTCACTACTCAAAAAATGTTCTTTGTCCAAGATTTAACTTGATCATTTGAAATAATTATTTTATGATTATTTTGCAATACAATTTTGTTGATTGACAGTGTTTTGTTTTTAATTTTTGTAACACGAAAAGAACAATTCTGTAAATTTAACAAAATTCTTGAACATTCAACAATAGTATATTACGCATCAAGGGAGAAAAAATTTTTTCCACGAGTGGGAGGTTTGTAGCCCGAGCCGAAGGCGAGGGTTGCAATCCCACGAGTCTAAAAAAGATTTTCGACCGTGGTGCGTAAGCTATTTTTTATACTAAGGGGTCGGAAAGTGAAATTCCCTCCGCGCTCGGGGCAGGAATTACGCATATTCCGCCCTGTAGTGTGAAAAATATTTTGTTACATTTGTACTAAGACAAAATTTCTTTTATCAGGAACAAGTTACGTCGAATAACCGAAACGTTTTGTTGATTTCATAAAATCTGTTTGATCGAAAAAATATATTTCAGAATCAACAAAAGTATTTCGTAAAAAAAAAATTCCTCTAGAGTGCATAACATGTAATTAAGTTTTTGATTGATAATAAATTTTTTCTATTATTCCTTTCGATTGGAAACCTAATTTTATGAAGCTCAAGTTTTCATTTTTGAATGCGACAAATCGCATGATCTTCGTATTTCCATACATTCATTGATCAATTCGTAATGTTTCATTACGTAGGGTAACGGACATATTAATTGGCCACTTGAGCGAAGCGCATTTACAATGATTGACTCCTAAGACATATAAAATTTATTTGTAATGTATGAAGCATTAATTGATATAATTTGTCTATCAATTCTTATATAACTTTATCATTTATTTTTATCATACCAATTTCATTTCTACTGATCGCTACTTGATTCTTGTTTTGCACGTATTTAATTTTAGTTACTAATTATTTAGAGACGGAAGGGGGGGGGGTCAGTGGTTTGATTACAGTAGAAACTATTGTAATTTTACCAGTTTCTTTTTTTGTGACTGTATTAGGTCAGTGTTTTAAATTTCCACATAAGAATCCCATCTTTGATTTCCATGTACAAATCGCATACAATATTGAACATGGATCCCTTGTAGGATATATTTATACACATGGAACACATAGAAATCTTTCACATAAAAATTTTTTCTAAATGTAACATTCAAATGAATACATGCCAAAAAGTATATAAATATACTCTCTAGTTTCGTGAAGTCATTGGTTTTTAATAAACCAGAAGCTTGAACGATAAAAGACTGGCACTTATATACGTAAAATAAATAATATTCATTCATTTACATGTAAATTGAGCGTTTCCAACTACATTTAGCTCGAAAACGTAGCTTTTACATAATTATTATGTAGAAATGGAATCCGGTCTCTTTGGAACTTACGACGATTTCGTAGAAAGGGAGGTCCTACTTTTGAAATTTCTTTATTAAAATATCCCACGCATATAAACCCTACATTCCTGGTTCTTGAGATGCAACCGAACTAGGTTGCATTAAGGTGGAATTGTAGTTGTGTTCGTTAATTGTGAATTTGATACAAACTTAATCATAATACATGCCGCATGCCCGTGACGTTATTACTGTAGGGTGCAATTCATTATTACATCCGAATATGATGAAGAACTAACGATTCGTAACTATCGTAATAGATTAATAAAAACTGCGGCCAAGAGGAATTTTGAATCGAAGTAGCAATGCCTACATTATCGACATCTTACAAATATGAGGATTAAGATGTTATATTTTTTTTCGGTTTCTCAAAAAATTCGAGGCTAACTTATTTAGGTAGTTTTTTACTTTAATTGATTGAGAGAGCAAGTTCTTCATTCTGTCCAAACTATTTATACTGGTATTTTTATTTTACTTTTCAATGCGGATTTTGAAAGTATGCAATCGGAACGTTACTGCATTAGGTTCTATTTCGGTTGCATCTTGAGTGCCAGAGATGCTACATAGGATTTATATGTAGGATTCCTTCAAGTAGAATAGCTATGCAAGATTTATATCATTGACGGGCTCCAATATGACTTTATGATGAAGACTCGTGTTCGTTACTTTGTCAGGGATGATCGACAAATTTGCGTCTGATGTCAAAAGCATGTACGAGCAGCATAATTATTATTTTCAAATACGAACTTGGTATGACGAGAATCGTCCTTATAATAAATTGTTCATCATAAACTATACACTAGCATGGAAATAAATGAATTTAGGGTTACAATGGAAAGGCTGAGAGCAAAAAACGAACAAGTAAGAGACAGAAATATATGAAACTCTATATTTTCTGTCCTTGTTCGGTTTTTGCTCTCAGCCTGTCAATTGAATAGAATAATGACTGGAATACAGTTTCAAACTTTACTTCTATTTACTTAACTAGTATTGAGAGAACATATCTCTAAAATTCGGATGACCCTCCATATTTTCATTGTTTTAATAAATACGAAAACCTAATGAATCCAGATATTGGGAATAGTTTTTTGAATTTTTTATGGAAATATGACAATTTCGATTTTTGAAGTGAAACCTTCTTACAGCGCACTGCGAGAAAAAAGTTACATGGGGACCGAAATGGATCGAAATGTAATGTAAGATTTCTCCGCCATTTTGGTCCTCGATGTAATGTATATTGATTATCTTCTTGGACCCGACCCGCCAGTGAACGAAAAGTCCAGACGATATCTAGATAATGTCTTTCTGTCCATGTACGAAATGGTACTTCAGCGTTACCATAAGATATGTCTCGCTAGTGACTTCGACGTGACCGTGATATGTGTTGTGTTTACGCCTGCATTTAGATTAATAAATAATGAATAAATTATAATGAACTAAACGCGCGGCTCCACACAATCAAGCCCGATCACCAAGTGTCGCCCGCCTATTTGTGCCTGTCGGCTCTAGTGCATAAAGTGCAACAAAATTATCAAATTTTCCAAAAACTTGCGATTTGTAACAAATTTGCATTTTTTTCAATAATTTTCATATTTTTGGGGTATTTTAATAGTATTCAAAAATTTCAAATTTTTCAGAAATTTCAAATATTCCAATAATCTCAAATTTTTCAAAATTTTCAAATTTGTCGAAAATCTCAAATTTTTCAAAAATTTCAAATTGTTCGAAAATTTCAAATTTTTAAAAAATTTTAAATATTTCGAAAATTTCAAATTTTTCAAAAATTTTAAGTTTTTTGAAAATTTCAAATTTTTCGAAAATTTCAAATTTTTCAAAAATTTCAAATTTTTCAAAAATTTCAAATTTTTCAA
>JABFQI010000519.1:0-10972 GCA_022816925.1 Trichacis sp. ZL-2020 | reverse complement strand
AAAAATTCCATAAAACAGGTAATTGTTCTCTTTGAAAACCAATTAGATTCTCGCATATTTGTTCCGATATCTACGGAATATTCCGACTTAATCTTATACTAAAAAACTAACTAAATGAATCAATAAATTTTGCTACTACAAAACTCACGATTTCGTGTTTGCCAACTAGTTCATCAAGAATATAGGACAACGAATAAAAATTCATGAATGCAATAACTAATCGACTATCATATCGTGACTCACACATGCATAACTGAAAAATATGTAAAATATCTTCTCTATGAAAATGAAAAATCTCCAGTCCAATCATAATACTCAAACCAATATATGCAAAACTAATATATCCAAATAATCTTCTAAAATTATAGCAATCACTAAGCATTTTATTTTCACGCCAGATATATGCAAATTCAATCTTGACTGCGTAATCGCAGGTTGGAAGTAAACCATTAATTTCTCTCGTAATTGATTTCAAATATGAAAAATAGAATATCATTCCATGATGAACACTGTCACCGTCCCCAATAAGATATCAAAATCTGATCTACAAATATCAATCCCGAGATAATTCACCGATTACAATCTTCTAGCCGCACCCTGTCATTTTGCAAATGACAGAATGACCTCCACCGTAGAAAATCACTCGAATTTAATCTAAATTTTTTTCTATTTCCTTTGGTTGCAGAAGCAGTTATGAGAGTTCGATGATTGCCGGCTCCCGGAGTGCAACCATGGACTACCTGCTGCAATCGTGCCTCATTCTCTACTCTCTAATGCTCTACTGCCAAGGCGGGGACGCCATAGACATATGTGAGTCAATGAGACGAGTCATTTCGCGTTATTATAGTAATTTTTGTGATATAGCTACGAGAAAAGTTCCGCACTTTTTCCCTGTCGCGCCACGCCTTGAACAGAACATGAATTCATGCATTCTGTGACTTTGCTTTTCTTTGGATGCCAGCCCTCTTTTCTTGTCCTGTGAGATTAACGAAGCATGAATAATTACGAAACATAATTTTTGGTTCATTTCTGATGGGTATAAATATTTGGGAAATGTGTGGTTTATTTTTCGAAATTGTACAGGGAAGAATAGAAAATTTTGCTTAACTATCAAGTTCAGAATTGTTTACATAGTGAGTATCAACTTGACTCGATCGAATAAATATGCTAATTGTTCCACAATTATCGACTTTTTTATTGATATTTTTCTTTACATGGGTTGCAGTCGTTTTTTTTTATTTGTAAAAATTGAAAAACATTTTTTCTACGCCTAAAAGTTACATTAAATAAGAAAAATATGTTTTGAATTCTAAAGTATGGATGACATTGGGCTTCATGTTTAAAAAAATTAATTTTTAAATAATGATCATTATTTAAGAAAATTAATATAGAGTTTGCGGAAAAATTGATAGAACCAATTAATTTTGCAAATTCAGAATTTTTTTCAGGAATTAATAAAAATTATCAAAATGAATTATTCCGCAAATCATTCGTTCCAAAGGTGATGTTTTGTCAAACATTCGCTTCATTCACCAACTGCAACATATTTGTGAAAATCATTTGCAGATAAAACAATCAATAGTAATAGCGTATTTCGAAAATATTCAATTTATTTATAAAAAAAAATATACAAAAGATACCGAGGGACAATATCCTTGAAATTCCGAGGTACGATAATTTTATTCGAAATTTATACAGACATAGAATTTCAGTCAAAAATTTCAAGTCTACAATTGTTTTGAGAATTCCAGAATCACAAGGTACCTTTTAAAAACTTCATCAGAATTTCACGAAGCTAAAGTTTTGTAGGACAAGACTTTCATAATCTTTTCACAATTCCAAGACTAAATTCACTGCAATGAATTATTAGAAATCTATACCCAGTGATGAAAGAAAATTCAAAGACACAAAAAGGAAAAAACGAGAATCCCAAGGAAGCGCCAGCACTTCAATAAATTCCGACATAATTCTTGATGGCACAATCTCGTCAATTGATTACATCTCCTCTTTTCTCTCCGAAAACCCATCGAGCCTCGAAAGTCGTACAATTTTCCAATAAAAAAAGCCCGGTAACTGTTCTTCGGCGATCAATCAGAAAAATCCCGATGCGAGATTGCGCGAGCATAGAAATAGAAAAAGGAAAAGGAAAGAAAAGAACTCTCGAGTTGTCCGCGAATGATGAACAAAACAGGAAAATGATGGCTGCGAAACCTTTCGCACGGGACCATAGGTCAGGCGGGGAGGAAATTGCCGTCGAATGAGACGGGAACCGAAAGCCCGAACATTTTCTCGTGAAAAAAGCGTGGATATAAAAGCAAACGACTCGCGTCCCGTTGTTCGCGAGAATCGGTACCGTACGATCCACGAGGCAAATGCCATCGAACGTAGTGCGTGCGATGTCCCCGATGAATGTGGGACGTCAATGGGTCGAGTAACGGTATAGCGACTTGATCGGGCACCTTTCTCTCCCGTTTCCAATAGCAAATAACTGCTAATGCACGTACGCGCGCGAGCCGCGTAAATACCCGGCTCGATAATTCGCAGCTCGCTGCCGGACGCTTGGAAACACTTTTTTTCGACCGGCACTTTGCGGGCTTTTGCAACAAGGAAAAAACCCGGCCCCGGCGACGCTCCCCAATAATCCTAGGGCGATTGTCCTTTATTATGTAAACAATAAACCGCCGATGCTCACGGACAAACACGAAATTACAAGTGAGGAATAATAATGACCGCGTTCTCGGCTTCGTGGACTCCGGGACTGCCCAAGGCGAGCTTTGCTAAAGTCCATAATTTAATAGTGAGTTGCAGGTTCCGCGATGATCGGTTCAAAGCGCGATCCAGCTTGAACATTTATTGTAGGATTGTGAATTTCTGAAGCGGATCGCAGGTGTCGCGTTTAACGGTCTCGTTATGCATGTGCGCGTCCGTGTTTGTGTAGTTTTTCAAGTAGATGAGTTTACATAATAGATGTAGAGTATAGAAACATATAGTTACTTTATGAAGTATTCGCTATGCGGGTTTATGGTACGTAAAACTTGATGGAATGAAGAATGTGAGGGGTCGAAGGATATTGTAGCTGCAACATGCTCCGGCTTTTGTTTACGAATTTCTCGTTAAATTATTTAGGAACTCGTAATTTTTGTGTGTGAAGATAACAGTGACAGTTTGAAGGTAATATTTTGTACAATGATGTTTTGTTTTGTTTTATGATTTGTATCATAATTTCTATGGTTATAGACTCGATGAACTAACATAGAAGTAGATACATTACTATTGTTCAATTTCGGTGATCGAAAAAAGATTTTCGTTTCTGAATTTTCACAGTGTTACAAAAGTAATTCCAATAGAGTATTTAATATTTAAAGTATTTAAAATTTTTCCAGGATGTCATTATACAAAAGTGAGCGATAATTTAAAAAATATTTGTATATATCCTCAGAAAGCAGAACGATTGCACGACATTAATATACTAAACTTGTCATTTTTGTCCGGTTTGAAGAAATGAAGTATTAAAACAAAAAAAAAAGCTTCATTTGACGCGATTTAGCTAGGACATTTACCTTACAAACTTTGATTCAACAATAAATTGAAAGTCAACAAGAATTTCGTGACAAAAAAATATCAGCCTAATAGATGAGGTTTTTTTTCAAAATCAGTGCATCTGTGGACTTACATTGACTTCGTCAATTTTTTAAAAATATTCTGTGTTGTGTTGAAATCAATTTTAATATGTTTAATAAACTGGTAGAAATTATAATTTGAAAGTTCGAAGTCACTGATGGGATTATTTACAATACATTTTCATGAATGTGAAATGAAATCATAAATATATCTTAGACAACAAAAATTGAATGAATATTTCGTTTACATACGTTCTGTGAGTAATAAAGTTCGTGAGTTAATAAGAAAACTCGAGGTGTCGTTGACAAAGACTCCAGGTGTGACCTATAGCTTTGCATTTCCTGAACAATAGTGTTTTCTTCATTACCAAGCAATCCTGATTAAGCGTGAAAACAATGAATGAGAGAATTTTCTTTCTAAAGAATACGAACAAAAGGCGTTTTCATGACGAATGCATTTTTTACCCAACACAAGTACACTAGAAAACGTTAAACTTCATGTCGCAATAATACATTGACACTATGGAAATAAATGACCTGAACTGTAGGTTCAATAAAGTTCTGTACAGCTATAATAAAGTGGTCTGATGCAGACTGCGTAAAGAAACACATGAATCATTTCTAATTTCTACAAGACTATGAAGCTTTCGCTTACTTATACTTTCAATGTGGAAATTGTTCATCCTATTCCAGCAACACATAGAGCAATGAGCCCTAGTGACTATTAACAGAAAAATATAGTTATCACATTAAACAACGATGGTTGACGTATCGGAAATTTCTGTCCACAATGACAATTTTACTGGTTATAGTACCCAGACTAGCGACAACATTTAGTTTCTAATTGCAATAATCAGATGATGTAATAAAAAATGTCTTTAACTAAGAAATTTGGCTATTAAAAACAGAAGTTCCGGTTCTATCAACCTGAAAATAGAGCTGGCCACTACCACAAAAAAGTTGGAATAATTTCTGGATCGGACTTGCGTACTAGAATAATTTTTCATTGTCTGAATTTTCTTGCTCTGAAAAGTTAGTACACGTGTTTTTTCCTCAAAGAGTTGTCAATTGAGTACAAAATTCGTGACCAAAATGTTGATTCAAAACTAACTTTTCAAATTGTTGATAGTTACGTAAAACAAGTCAGGTACATGTAACCTGAAATCTTAGTCATATTGAACTGACATCCTTATTGCATTCCAACCTTCATACTCTGGTTGAAGATAAATTTAACTACATTCGTAAGGTACTGGATCCAGAAATTTCTCTCTGTTAATCATTCAGTAACAAGATTCTCTGTGCTCAATACAAACAAAAGTTGAGAAACATCAAAAGCACACAGTCGAAACGAAGTAATTTTGTTCAAGGAACTTGGTGATTGTGATTGACAGATCCAAGGAAAACAGGTTGCAAAATTGTTCTTAGAAGAATAAATGTTGGTGCGAGCGTCAAAGTATCTACACCAATCACGACTATTTTCTCGAAGAAACTCTCGCGTTACATCAGAAATACGATTCACCTGCGCCATTTACTACGAGAGAATGCGCGAAGTTTGAAGAAAAACATTATGTTTGCTCCGTATCCGAATGAAAAACGGCTCGTTTAATCTCGCGTCCGGTCGACTGAGCACGGGGCAGAATTAATTGGATCGCATTGTCGTTAATGAAAAGATTCTCTAGCCATGAAAAGCGTGTAAATGATTCTTGCTGGTGCAAAAAAGTTGGAGGACAATTGCGCGCTGCATTATACTCGGCAGTAAAGCGCGAGAGTCGAGCCAGTCGAGCGTTCGATGCTGCGACCGAGTTTCGTAAGAGAGCTGCAGTCAGCGCTGCCACGTTGCGAAACTCGCTCCACGTGCATTAGCAACATTATGCACGGCGCCATTATTGTTTTTTACACCAAGTGCCACGCGCTCGCGGCGATTAACTGCGAATCATTTTGGCCTGGTTAAACCGCTAAAAAGAATTCCTCTTCTAATATCAAAGATTCAGAGAGAAATTCCTAGTTTTTTCGAGAAGATTCCTGTTTATTACGAAATTCAGTTCATTGGTTTTTCTATAGAGAATCGTATTCAGACTACGGCACTATTCTTATTTTTGAGATCGAATGATTATTTCGTGAGAAAAAGTGTCGTAAACTTATTTTTGTTTTGTCCTTTTTTGACCCTCTCTTTTTTGTTTAATGTTCGTACGTCGTTAAAGAAATCGTTAAAGTAAAAATTAATCCAGTGGTTGAACAGTAAAGAAAAAGCTTAATATTTTGTCGCTTTCTCCCAAACTCTGTTATATCGATGTGACTTGCCATACAAAATTTTAGTTCTCAAGTCTAATGAAGCAGTGAAATGACATTAAAAGGTAAATAAATTATTATTGATGTAAGAACCGGAACCAGGAATGTTGATTTCAAAAATGAATGAAACCAACAGCCTGAAATTATATCTTCCATCAACTTTTTTTCGTCCAGAATATTGAAGCGTTTAATAACGGTGAACGAAACTTGGTTTTTTGGAAAATTTCCAGGGAAATCACTGTTATCTTAGAATCCGGTGAGACTGAATTATTTCAACTACTTGGGAGATACATTTTCATATCAGCTGCAGTTATTCGCCGCCGTATTTTTTCCTTAAAGAGCTATTTCGACTTTCTCGCACGTACTCCGCCCTCACTCGAACCGTGTAATGTTTCGTAAATCGTCCAAATGTCCCGGGGCACGTACATGCAGAGCCATGCGTTAGCTTTACTACGCAAAGTTTGAGTTTCGCGAGAACGCCACAGCGGAAACGCTGAATTATAAATACACTTTCACAAGAATTGTCAATCACTCGCAGCGCGCTCGTTAACGTTTCCAAAGGCTGACATTGCCCGCCTCCTGTTTATATTTCACGAATTATGAGTATTATGACACGGATCGCGACCAATCGTTGCATAAATTATTGACCGTTGCACTCTTGAGTTCAGCGCGTCATTGCATAGTCAAACAACTTGAAAGCGTTATAAAAACTTGTAATGCGTTGCAACTTTGATGCGGCGAAATTTAATGCCCGGATAAATGTGAAACTTGAAGCATGAAAACGTTATTCTCATGCAAATTTTTTCCATGTCGTACCTGCTCTCACGAAATCTGTTTAGTCATGAGAATTTGAGGTGTTCACAAATTGAATTGGCTTTGAATTGCCTTTTTGTTAAAATTTTTTTTCTTCCGAAGTGATGAAATTATTCTATGCTAAAGCGTTTGCATAACAGTTGTTTATGGAAAGTTTGATAATTAATATAACTCGTTGATCATGTTCAACGCAATAGAAAGTTTTGATTCCGATGAAATTTCACGTATATATAAGTTTTCTGTGTATAAAATGATCAATACTCATATTTATTTTTATTGTTGAAGGTATAAATGTGAACGTTTTTTAAGACTAATTATTCATCATGGTTCGTAACGTCACGGAGTCGATGAAATTTGTATTCGGAATCGATTTTTGCAACGTTACGATGTTGTTTTAGTTCATCTATAAAAATAGATTCCAATTAATTCCAAAGCGTCTCATTAAAATTGTCACAACAACAATTTCCACGTAACGAGCGCGAGGAATGTAAAGGACGCTTGCGCAGCGTTTCATTAAATGATAATCCGAGCCGATGACACACGTCTTTCGTAACGTAATCGCAATTGGAGAAATGTGTTTGTGTGTTTGCCGTCAATTGAATCAGCGAAATCCCGGTTCGAGGACTGGGCGTCGTCTTTCATTCGATTGTTAGCGCAAGTTATTCCAGCTCAAGAAAATTTATTGGGCAAAATGAATTAGGGAATGGAAATAATCAAGAAGATGTTTCCACGCGCTTCTGATCGTTGATCTGTTAAATAAACCGCGCATTATTCCGAGCGTAATGAAAACACTGTGTTAATCCATTTAACCTCCGCAATTGCATCGCAATTTCACTACGGTCCCCGCGCGCGTCGCTAAAACTGTCGGAATTGCCGGTGACTTGGGGCTCTAAATTTTGCATTGTTTTTTGCTTCATTTAATTTCATGCTGAATTGCTATTCCTTTTGTGCGCTCAAAATTCCGAATAGTCATTGGACTATTTAGCTGTATAATTCTTAAGCCAGTGTTAATTTAATTACTCGCGAAGTCAGTTAAATGTCAGCAAAATTGAATGACAATGACAATTGCAATTGGTATTGCGATAATGATATGTGATTAAATGTACAGTAAAGTATGCGTTCAATAGTTTTAAGAAAATGATGACAAATTTTGGAAACTTTGTTTTTGTAATATGAAAAAAAAAATTTGCAAAGTTTCTCAAATCGTTAAAGTTGAAAGTCATATATCATCTGGAATCTTTTTTCTTATGTAGTCTTACGTAAATGATACATAAATTTGCAAAATTTTAAAGTATCATTGTTGTATTTTCGAAGGAAATTTCGAGAATCTTCACTTAAACACAAAGAAAAAAGCAAAAAAATGTCGCAAACAAGTTATATTTTTAGATTTTATCAATGTTTTTGCTATAAACTTATATTAATTAAATTCTGTGGTTTCCCGGAAGAAGAACTTAAGTCCACTTTGATGTAAGGCTCAATATTGCAAGTAAATGTGATATGAAATGAGCCTTACGTCAAAGTGGACTTAAGTCGTTCTTCCGGGAAACCACAGAATTAAATCATCTTCACCTGAATGATGCTTATCATTTCAAACATACAGCGACGAATTATCAACAGTTATATACATTTTTTAATGACTTTCGACTATAATCATTCATGCACTTTCTTGAGAGAATTGGATTAGCAACCTCATTGAAAGGTAACTAATTTCTAGCATGGTTGCTTTTACCGACTGAAAAATATCAATAAATCTTCGTTTACAATCTGACGCTTCTAAATTCATTAAAATTACATCATCTCTTGGAGTTTTAAACAAATTAATGGAACTCCTAATTTGATAATTTCTTCATTAAATGAAATAGCTGAAAAATGATCCTGATCAATGATTAATATTTTGCTTATGGTAAAAAATGAAAATGAAATTTCTTTCTTCTTTACAACGTCAAATTATAATTATTATCATGATTACAGGTAGCGTCATACTTGAAAATTAATAAATTTGATTACGAATTGTATCGATATCAGTAAATATGTACAAATTCAATAAAGTTTGTTGCACTCTTCTCACCAATTTGAGAATGAATTCGTGGTCTTTTGCAGATAATTTGGAGTTATAAATATAAGTTACAAAAAATCGTATTATTTGTCGTTTCATGGACATAATATGAAAAATTTAAAAAAAGAAATTGATGAAAATGGCGTCAATTTCACCGAACATCGTATTTCAATTATAATTTTTAAAAAATTGGACAATAAAAATGTAATGCAGAGAAAAGTAGTAAAAAATCAGATAAAATATCAAAGGTAACGAAATTTTTATTACATGTTTTTTTTTAAACGAGAAATATTACTGTTTCACAGTTTTATATCATTATTGATACACTGAAAAAATTTTCACTGCAAAAGTTGTGACATCGACAAGAAAAAGTCCCATTTTTCTAGTATTCGATGGACAAGACGCCCAAAACTGTAATAAATCCAATGTCAGACAGGAAATATTAAAAGAAATATTGATATAGTCCCGTTCTCAGCTGGTAAAGATTGCAAGTTTTCTCGTAAAAAATCGAATTCTAGACTGGACGTTGTTGGAGCATTTGAGCGTTCTGTCCTTAGAATACTGTTCAGACAAGAATACTTGCAATGAAATTTTTTTCAGTGCAGATATTTATATTCAGCATGGATTTTCACCATGAGAAAACACTTACTGAAGTTTTTCATATTTAAATATGTTAACGCAGGCATTGAAGAGCACGAGAATTTTTTGCCGTTATATTATTATTATATTATTATATGTTATAACATCGATACAACAGTGAAAATAAAAGCCAAAGTTGCGCATTAGCAAACTTTATTTACACTTTCGACGGTTATTGTTCGGAATATTTTATTTGTATATAAAAGCCTCATGGCTATTTTACTTTCTCATCGTTGAGCCTCATCATACCTCATATCTATTCATAAATAGTCTTAAGCATTTCAAAAACAATCCAGGAAACTCTTTTGACAGCAAATTTTTTCAAAGTATTTTCCTGCAACGCAGAAATTTAAACTCTTTTTTTGTGAGATTTATTACACAAGAACTATTTTCTTGAATCAGCTTAAATTTTGTGACGGTAGTTTTCGTGACATCAATTTGGAAATATAAAGTTGTTGAATTTTAAAATTGCAAGAAAAATAGATACTAAATAAATTTATTAAAAATCATTCCACGGACCATTTTTCTAATGCCTAGGTCTCCCATTGAAAAAAATGTTCCCTATGCTAGCATTGACGAAGGGAGCAATACTGAGCCAGTACTGGTTCGGCGGTACTGGCTAATATTCACTGGCCTAGTACTGGTCATAATACTATTTCAGTATTTCGCTAGCGCTGTCTAGCATTTACTGACATAATTCTGGCTATTACGTGTATTTAATACATTGCCATTACTGGTAAGCAATAGCTGGCCCAGTAGTGCTTGACATTTACTGTTCCATTACTGGCGAACATTCACTGTCCTAGTAGAGGCTGATATTCACTGAACCAGTGCAGGCTGACATTCACTACCCAAGTACTTGTTAATAATTACTTAATAACTGATTAATACATTACACCATTAATACATTACACCATTACTGTAATTAATGTACTGTGTCTGTACTGGCAGCAAGTACTACGCCTGTACTGGTGTAAAGTACTGGGCCAGTACTGACAGTCTGTACAGGCTGAGCGTTATCATTCCAAAGCTATGCCAGTACGGACACCAGTACCACACCAGTACTGTCAGTACTGGCATAGTACTGCGCCTTTCATCGATTTTTTAATGGGCTATAAATTAGTGCATATTAAATTCATTTTTTCGAGTGCTTAAAAAATCACAAGATTACTTGATGAATATATTATCCATACAATTTCTGTTATCAACAAAAAAGGAAAATTTATGTGATGACAGTTTTTCGATTTATCTGATTCTCGACATTTTTTAAATTGAGTATTATTAATATTTATATTTCTTATTGTTTTATAACTATAGACTGAAAAATACTTCGTTCCATTAGTGAAAATGTAGCATTTTTAAGACTGTTCTGTGATATTTTAGTACTTTATGAAACATCTTTGAAATTTTATAAGTTTCTGAAACTTCCTAGAAAATTCTAAAACTTGGAAGATTTCTATTGAATTTTAATATATACTGACGCTTTTGTACAGTTCTAAAATGTTAAAGAACTTTATAGAGCGCTGTGTCTTATTCTAGATTTATTTCTAACGTT
>JABFQI010000518.1:0-10972 GCA_022816925.1 Trichacis sp. ZL-2020 | reverse complement strand
CCATTGATTCATTCATCATGTTAAATACTCCGATTGAATGTCGCATTAATTACTTTCCCTCATTACCAAATAATTTTATATCGCGTCGCGAGCTCGGGTTCGTGTAAAATGGATATAAAACCGTTAAAACTGCTTCTTTAATTACATAGAAAAAAACCCACTTCCGATATGTGAAAACAATTACTCGTATCGTAATCCTTGATTTTTTGCATTCATAGAATCGCAGTAATCGGCCCGTCTTTGAGTCGATCTAATCGCGCATCGAATAATTAAGCATCCAGCGGTGAGCTGCGATTGCAAATAAGTCGACTTCCTTGTCTTGTCCTAATGTTCCATAAGCTTTTGTTATAAATAATTTATTTCATTAATTCAAGTTGTATGCATTGTGTGAAATAAATAATCGACTACTTATAAACGCATTTACAGCTGTAATTCATACAAAAGATTTGTAAAATTTGATTTCTGCTCTCGATTTTTCGAGTTTTATAGCACGTAAGTACATACTGTTTAGATATTTATTTCACGATTTTACTGTTTATTTGATGAATCCTATTATCTTGTATACCAATAAAACGATATAAATGTCAATATGATTTTATCTCGTTTTTTACAAAGATATAATTCTATAAATTACAGTTAATTCATAATGCGTTCCTATGCTTTTAATAGCGACTCAATACAGTTCCATTGAATCATTCATCATGTTAAATACTCCGATTGAATGTCGCATTAATTACTTTCCCTCATTACCAAATAATTTTATATCGCGTCGCGAGCTCGGGTTCGTGTAAAATGGATATAAAACCGTTAAAACTGCTTCTTTAATTACATAGAAAAAAATATATTTTCCTTTATATCATTAATCGTATTACTGTACTTCACATACTGCCCATACGACTAGATAATTACAAAATTCCTGTAACTATAGAACTTTATACAATAATCGCAACCACTAAAAAACACAAAAAAACTGCATCATCGAAAACTCTAAATTTAAAAAATAATTTCCATTTATAAGTAATAAACGTAAAACAATTGTCCATTTCTTCGATATGACTGCTACAATCATGTTCATCTACAAACAAGATTTGAAAATTCAAAAACATTCGGCCTGAAACACCCTCCTGACATTCAGAAAGTTAAAATTGTAGACTTTCGAATCAATACATTTGAAAAATATTGAAATAAAAAGAAATTTGTCGTATACAAACTTTACATGACTTTGGAATTCATTTCTTTGTGAATAAAAAATAATACTGAAAATATGTTGGATTTTGGTAATGCAGAGTCTCACGCAATTTATTTTACAACGATCTTGATTTGCAATGTTCTTCACATCGACAGAAACAAAGTTTTTATTCAACCGGAATTTTCGGATACGTTATCAGATTCACAGTCATAGTCCCTGTTGCAATTTACGAGGAAATCCTCGTCGAAAATTTCGAGTTCATCTGCATCCCCGTTTTCGCAATCCCCGTCATCGGAGCCATCACTGTCATCAATGCCATCATGGTCATTGCCACCATCACCGACATCTTCGCCATCGCCATCGACCATCTCAAGAGCCCCTAAGTGCATTGTCAGAAAGACGTGATTATAATGCTGCAGCGAAATAAACCTACATTTTAATCGGATTTCACGGTCACTTTATAGACATATTTTTGGCAAAAAAAAGAAAAATTATATAACATAGTTTCATTTTTAATCAATGGGTCTAATATTTTCATTTATTGTTAACCATTTGGCCAACCATTTGGTCAGACTATTTGGCCAACCATTTGGTAAGACCATTTGGCCGACCATTTGGTTATCAGCCCAAAGAACGAAATGGTTAACTAAATGGTTCAACAGTATGATTTGATAATTTGGTTTGTTCTAGCTAGGTGCCCCTCGCGAACGAACCCCCATAACACTTTCTTCCTGGAAGGCTACAGGGAGGTACTGGGAGCATCCCCAGGAGGTACCTGGGAGGTCCCGGGGAGGCTCCTGTTATCCTCCAGATGTCCCGAAATTCGGAAGGCTCGGAGGCTAATTAATAACATCCCCGAGAGGCTGTGAGGAGCCTCCAGGAAGGCTCCGACGGGAGCCTCCCAGGAGCCTCCCGTCGGGATGTTTACAGGAGGATGATCGAATTTTTTCAAAGTCTCGAATTAATTGACTATTTTCTTGAAAACTAGCTCTTAAGAAGACTGTCAATTACTTCGAGAATTTGAAAAAATTCGATCATCCTCCCGTCGGAGGCTCCAGGGAGGCTCCTGACAGCCTCTCGGGGATGTCAGTAATTAGCCTCCGAGCCTCCCGAATTTCGGGACATCTGGAGGATAACAGGAGCCTCCCCGGGACCTCCCAGGTACATCCCGGGGATGCTCCCTGTACCTCCCTGTAGCCTCCCGGGAGGAAAGTGCTATGTGGGAACTGTCCCGCACTTCGGTAAACTCACAATTTATTAATTTATTTCCTTTCCCCATCAGACATGCAACAGCGCCGAGGAGGTCCATGACATCGTCTGTTGTTTTGTCGCTTTTCTCGAAATTGTCCCACAATTCTTTCAGTTTCTCGTTTTTTTGGATTTCCTTAGACCGTTTTCTATTTTTCTTCAATTCATTAGAAATGTGAATCAACTCCAAATGCGTTCTTGATACGAGCGCCAGAAGCCTGCCTACATAAAATGATGATGTCTATTTAATATTTCTCTTTTTATTTCTATGTATAATATTTTTATTTCTATTTCATATCTTACGAATGAATGTCCCCGGTGATGGATTTTTCACCATGCAGGAATTCAGTACCCGGTGGTACGCCTCCAACACGTTATTAGTGCGCTCGAAACTATTGGCGCAGCTGTAGCTTTCCGGCTTCCAATAGTCAAGCCACTCGTCTTTGAAGTATTTAAACGCCCTATCAAACGCCTCCTTGAGGCTTTTAAATTTTCCCTTGCTCTCTTCATTGCAAAAAGTTTCATCCAGAGACTCGTCAACCAGAGCCATAATTTTTTCAAAAGCTGTTGGTATGTGCTGGTGCGGCACCAACGCGATCGACATGAGGTTATGGACGATACTCATGCTAAAGTTCTCGAATTCTTTGTACAGCTCTGCCTGAAAGTCACATTAGGTTGATGATAAAATGAAATTTTATCGGATATTTTCTTATGGATCGTGCACATATTACGTAATCACTTTTTCACCCTTTTTGGATATATTTTCCTCATGTAATCGATCGTAATCGTTTGGATGAAAACCTCCCTCCTCCCTATGATTCCGTAAAGATCGAAATTTATTGCTTCAGAGGAAAAAAATACATTTTGGACACATTTCGCTATTTACATTAGGAATTTTTGCAACAACATTCATGAGTATCAATCTATCATATGCGCGCAAAATTTGAAAAAGGTGAAAGAAGGCTTTAGCATTGACTGTGTAATCATATGTCAATGACCCCCCCACCCCAAGTAATTAAGGGTCATCATATGATGCCCCCCCCCCTTACGGCCACTGCCCCCTTGATGATTACGTAATATGTATACGAACCCTTGAACAATTGATACCTCTTTTTCGGGCACGTCTTCGGCTAAATCTTTGATGGCTCTAATTAAACCTTTCTTTTTATATTGCCTGAGGCCCGCCTATAAAGTAATAAATAAATCTATGACTTTTCGGGAAATATCATGTTCACATATGTCACGAAATTCCCTTGAAATTCCCTCGGGTATGAAACGGGAACGTTTATTGTAAAGTCGGTTGAAAAAAATTTGTGTTT
The DNA here is from genome assembly GCA_022816925.1 of Trichacis sp. ZL-2020. Classification (NCBI taxonomy): domain Eukaryota; kingdom Metazoa; phylum Arthropoda; class Insecta; order Hymenoptera; family Platygastridae; genus Trichacis; species Trichacis sp. ZL-2020. The sequence continues at coordinate 7,216 of JABFQI010000518.1, read as the reverse complement.
TTTCCTTGTAGGTTTTGACAAAATTTCAGTTGATTCGAAACAGATTAACACGTGCCCCCGAGGCTTTGAAATTTTACATCGAAAATACGTGTATTTTTTTGCATGTTTCGTTCAAAAATTCATAACTTTTGCAAATCTTAACCAAAAATTAAAAAACGTGGCAGAGTGTAAGTGGATGTCAAAAGGACCAGAACAGAATTTTTCCAGAATTTTAGATTATGATTATCATTATTTTATTCGCCATTAAATAAAATTTTTTTCCTTTCTGTATCTTTTACTCTATAATTACATGGAACGTTCCTGGACCGAACCCTGAAAACACTTCACGGTAAACCCTAAAGTTGAAGGTGGACCCTGAAATTCTTGAGGGTTACCCTTAAGTTAAGGGTTTACCCTGAAAACATTTCAGGGTACACCCTCAATTTCAGAGTTTACCCTGAAAACACTTCAGGGTAAACCTTCAAGTTGAAGGTAAACCCTGGAAAATTCAGGGTTTACCCTCAAGTTTAAGGTTCACCCTAGAAATTTTGGGGGTTTTATCCGTAAGGGCTACAAGGTGAAAAGCTGATCCGACGAATAGTTTCATAGAATAACGAAAATTTTTTATGGTTCTTTATTCATAATGAAAAACATATCGTTCGAGAAAGATGTTGGATTTATTTTGTTTGTTGCAAATGTTTCAGTGTCAGTAAATTATCGATAAGTCAAACTACAAAAGTAAATGACTATTTTCAACCATAAACTATTCTTTAGTAATGCGTGAAGAGGGTTTTGATACCCTTGATACAGAATGACAAGTCGTTAAGAGTATATCATAGAATATATGTTTCTATACCTAATATAAGAATTAATCAGCTAGATTCCGAAATTCTGACGCAATATCAATACATTTGGTGAATTTGGTGATTTTGATTATGTTTTTCCTCACATTAATAGTTAATCACTTTGAGTGATTTTAAGGGATGGAACGAATGCAATTCCGAAATCGCCATAATAAGAACCACCCTAATATATATTGACTACTCTTGTTTGGCGGAAAATATAATGTTTTTGGCGAGAAGAAGACAACGTTTTTCCACCAATTTTACAATAATGGAAAAATTTAAAATTAGTACCCAAATTTTGATTATACTTCTGCAACGTTTGTTTACACGGAACTTTTTAAAATTTTATTTGAGAACTACAGAACTATTGTAACTCAACGCAGAACTTGCAAAATTGTTTAATTTCTCCAGAATGTATGGGCCACCTTTACGGAGGTAGGCGATTGGTATAATTTTTTATGAATATTGCCTTGTGAACATATTTTGATTTATTCTTGTACCTGAGTGAAGTGGAAGAAGCATTTTTTTAATTTCAGATCGCTTCCAAAAACGGTAACGGCCGCATTAGAGAGCGCTCTCTCAAAATCCGACATAAAACTGCTTATTTTCATGTCCGGAAACCATTGTTGGTTGAGTTCCATTACTTTGGTATATGCTGCGGTAGTTTTTTTTTTCGTGAGCACCCACATGAATGGAATCGCCTGTAAAAGATCATCATCGCACGGAATGAAATGCAAGTGATTGAATAACATGACAAACTGAGAAAATTAAAAAATTATATGATATAATACGAGTAATTACATTTCCCTTGACATTCGTCATCATTGTGAACAGCTGTTTTTTTTTGGATTTTTTTGGATAGAATGCCCCGGGGACGACGTCGAATGTTCCATCGCCATATAATTCCATATCCGTCTTATTCTCTTTCGCGAATTCGGCAACTATTAACTCAACAACATTCGTGCTGTAGAAAACGACGCTGGTGTCGTCGTCACCCTCTCCCAGCACGATTGTTTGGATATTTCCTCTGCTGTAGGACAGACTGTCAGTCGTCGAGAGTCGAGTTCCGAACTCGCGTAAATTTTTTGTTTGTGGGAGGGTTACCCCCTTTCTCAACCAATTGTGTAGCGACGCCTTCATACTTTCGTATGTCACCGTTTCGGCAGCTTTTAAAAATCTATTGCAAATTTCGGTTCATTTGTACAGATTGAAAACAAATTTTACAGAAAGATGCAGCAAAATCGTATTGTAATTAAAGTATACCTCGGCATATCCGCGACATTATAATAGATTTGGTGGGCTGTTTCCACCGACGTTTTTGTTCGTTCATATAACTCGCACTTCATCAGAAATTGATCTAAACTATTTTGCGCTGCGTCGTCAAAGGGATGGTTGTGCCCCGGGTTGTCTTTTGTGAGGCGACATATGCCATCTTTCCTCTTTACGACTCTCGCCGGACAGTCCCCATGACTGCAGCGAAAATATCTGGAAATGGCATTGAACACGATGGTAACGGGGAAAGTGTTGCTGTTTGACAAAACATATATAGTATCCCTTATAGCAAACGCGCTGGCATAGTCGGCCACTGTTCCTTTTTGCCAGACGGGCATGGTAAACGGCATACTTAGGAATAGTTTGTTTGCAAAATTCTAAATCAGGTATTTCTTGGCAAAATTGTCAACAATTTACATATTCTTGCATAATTATTGTATTTAATATTCAAATAATTATTGATCTATGATGATTTAATTATAGAATTATTGACTTCAATCACTGAATTACTTAATGAATTATTCTTTCGTCTTGTAAATTAATTTTAAAATTAGAATTAATTGAATACTACTTTTTTTAACCTCATTTTTAACGATTATAAACTTTCCCCTAGTGATCATGAGTTTTATTTAAAAAGGCCATATTGTCATAAAATTTCAGACGTTTTTATGAAAATCTATAAATTTTATGAAATCGATTTAATAAAAACTAGAAACAATTTTCATAGAATCCCCAATTTTTATAAAACAGGCTTAACAAAATTGTATGAAAATAATTTTTTTTATACAATTTTTCATGATAAAACTAAAATGTCATACAAAAATTCGAAGTTCTGATAAACATTAAAATGCAATAAAATTTTTCAAGAATTTCGACAAAAAATTTAAATATTAGTGGAAAATGTTGATTTTCACATGTTCAGTTGAGTTGAGTTTCTGTACATGAAATTGAAAATTTTTTTATGCCTTGAATTTTTCATCAGCTTTTTATAAAAATTCATATTCATTAGGGTTTAAACATTCAAATATTGTAGAATTATTTTTCAAATTATTGTCATTCTTGTTATAGAGAGGTTTTCAACAATTTATCTATATAATTAACATTTTAACCGAAATTAACATATATTCTCGCCAAAAAAAATTATATTCAAGTCAGTAAAAAAGAAAATAAATTTAAATATTTGGATTCTTTTAATAGTTGTTTATAACTTTCCAAAAACAAAACCACGGTGAAATCGGCTGTGAAATCGAAAACGATTGAAAAAATCGCTATCACTAGAATAATAATTTCTCGTTTTGTTGAATTAAAAATAACATTGTAAATAGTTTGCCTCGGACAACTTGTTCCCGGAACAGCGGGAATTACAATACCTTCGAAAATTCGACAATTGTTAGTCCAAAAAAATAATTTACAGTTTTGTGTACTTTTGATTACATGAAAATCACCCCCCCCCCTAAGGCGGGGAAATCAGCCACAGCAAATTAATCCCAATTGCCAGAATAAAATAAAAGCCTCAGTTAGTGTAGTACACTGCAGAAAATGATGTCTTGCCACAAGACATTTTTTGACACCATTTTCAAGACGCTTTTATCTGCATTCGAAAAAACACGCTAAAATAAGACACTTTTGAACTGAAGACACTGATTACATGTCTTTGTGTCTCATACAAAGACACGTCTTAAATACCTTTTTTTGCAGTGTACAATCTGTTAGTGCGTATCACGGCTTTTTTTATGATGCAGTTATCTTATTTACTAAAATTTTACGGAGGCTCCTTTTTTATTTTTTTCGGCAGGAATCAGATGTTTCTGTTGTTCATTTTTTATACAAGTGAAAGTTTTTTTATTCAGTAATCAGTATATAAACAGTTGTAAAAAATGTATTTTTCAAATGCTGTATTAATTGGGAATTCACGTGGAACTATTTATTCCCTATAAATTGGATATTCAATTTAAACAATATATTCATTTTTCATTAAATCTATTACATTCATCTATTCGATTATCTTCAGAGTTGTTAATTTTGACACTATATATAAGCCTCTATTTTAAGCCTCAGCCTTTGTCAGCTTCTATAAGCATCTACTTTTTTTATCCCGGGGTGACATGAAACGAATGGAATCAACAATTTACAATGCAAAATAAGTCAACTACATTAATCACGGATTGTATTTCCCCATTGAGGATACGAATGAAATTGTACTGATCCGTTATAATAATTACAGCTGTGAATGCAATTTTAGGAAGTCAAGTATGAATTGTATATGCAGGATATAATTGGAAGTAATGAAATAAATCATTTATAACAAAAGTGTATGAATTATTTGAGCAAGACAATAAAGTATACTTCTTCGCACTCGCAGCGACCAGGGAATGCTGTATCTTTTAAAATTGTCCAAAAAAAATTGTTGTCTCTTATGTGAGCGACTGCAAAAATTTTCGGACTTTTCAATCAATTTTAAATGTCTGGGGATTTTCGTGAAATCAGAAAGTTATATTTATTTCTGTCAAATTTTAAATTTCTGGGCCTTTTTCATATTTTACTATTTTGGTGAATTTTAAAAATGTTGAAATTATTTTGAGTAATGTTCGACAGTTTAGATGAATTGGGAATTTTAAAAATGTTGAAATTATTTTGAGTAATGTTTGACGGTTTAAATGAATTGGGAACAATTTTTTTGAAATTTCATCATTTTAGAATTTTATGGTGGAAATTTTTTGCACTCATAAAAATTTGGAATGATAAGTGATTTCATGTTTCGTAATTGTTCGAGTGCGGGTAACAGTTTCAAAAATGTTTCCTATCATAATGAATTTTTTCTCAATTTAAGGAGCCTGGAAAAATGCAACAGAAATTTCTAGAATGTCAAAAATTTTGTGTATTTTTAGGAAATTTAAATTTTAAGTGGATTCGCTAAAATTTTGGTACGGTATCAAAATGTACGTCGAATGTAGTTGATTGTAAAAAAATTTTCGAGATTCGTACCAGAATTTAATAATTTTAGATGGAGAATTTCGCAATAATTAACACTTTGTCGGAAATTACGCGGGAGTTTTTAATTTGTTGAGAATTTTGTTAGGTGATTTTTCAAACATTATTAAAACTTTTACCAATCAATTTTTCAAATAATGTAAGCAACTTTAAAACTTTCGAGGGTTTTCAAGGAACCGTCATTTGTCGTTGATTTTCGTTCAAATAGAAATTTCTGGACATTTTTGCCAAATTCGGAATTCCCGGAAATTTGTATCAAATTTTAAATTATTATTTACATTCCAAAAATTTTAATTTCGATAATCATTTTAAATTGTTATTTTCATTTATAAAATTTCATTTCATTGAATTTTCGTAAGATTTCAAATAATTTCATAAAAGATTTCGAAACTTTATTAAGAACTTTTTTGAAAATCGTCGTAGAAATAAGAGGAATTATTTTTGTCTTTGACTGCAAAACTGTTAGAGGTTTTTAGTAACTTCCGAATTTTGTGGGATTTTCACGGAATTATAAAGATCTTGTGATTTATGTCGAATTTAAAATTTTTTGACGTTTTTTTTACATTTTACTTTTACGGTTAATGTTCAAAATTGTGAAATTAGATGAAACAATTGTCGTTGATTTTGAGGACTCAGAAAATTTTTTTTCGACATTTTGTGGTTCTGAAATTCCATCCTAGAAATTCGTTTGCACTCCGAAAATTTGGAGAAAATAGGAATTTCCGATTTTTTTCGTAATTTCTCGACTTTGGGGAACGATTGTGAAAAATGTCTTCCATAATTGTGAATTTTCTCTAATATAAGGGACCTAAAAAAATGCATCTGAAATTCATCAAATTACAGTAATATTATGTATTATAAAGAATTTGACAAATTTGAATGTAATGTGAATTTGCTAAACTTTGGTACTGCATTGAAATTCACGTAAAATAGTAAATTTTCGAAAATTTCTCGAAATTCATGTCAAAATTTGCTATGTTTTCAGAGAATTCTAAAATGGACTATTTCGAAGAAACTAAAAAATTTTGGGAAATTTCGTAAGAATATACGAGTTGTATATAATTTGCTCCGGTGATTTTTCAATAATCGAAGTTTTATTAACCAATTTATGTGAAATTTCGAATTAAAAAAAATTTTTGAAAAATGTGTGCAACTATTAAACTTTTATAGGTTTTCAAGATATTGTGAATTTTTGGGGATTTTTGTTGAATTAGAAGTTTTTGGACATTTTTGTCAAATCCGGAAATTCTGTGGATATTTAACAAACATCAAATTAGTTATTTTATTTTCATTTCAAAAATTTTAAATCCGATAAACGTTTTAAATTGTTATTTTAATTTTGATAATGTTATTTCATTAAATTTTCATAAGCTTTCGGATATTTATACATCTTATTATACTGTATTATTATATTAACCTGCTGGGAACTGTAAATGTTGGAATGTAACTGACTGAAAAAAATATATAATAGACGCAGTCGTTGTATTTTATCGGGGAATAATGGGGTTTAACTCAGTTAATACCGAATAAAATATTACGGCTGCGTCCGAAACATTGAGTATAGTTTATAGTGTCATACATGTTTTGTTCTCATCACTAAATTAGATATGATGATTTTTAATTGCTCTGCAGAGAATTTTTGCCCCCCCCCCCCTCAAAAAAAAAATATTTTCGTTCCCGCGCCACTGAATCGAATAATATGATACTATTGACATTTAGATAAGTTAGTAGTAATTCATGGAAGTGACACACAAATTTATTATTTTGAAACTGACGGGTATATTTTTATATTGTCATACCAACCGAAATACTGCATGTCATTATTATATTGCAATAACTACATTGTTCATGACTCCTTGATCTGCAAGGATTCATTATCGTATGGTGATATTGAATTAAAGACATTGAAATATAATCCTTACTTGTAATGATGCATTGTCTTCAATTTCATGTATGTGAAGTAGTGAAATTATAAATTCATTACGAACGTGTATGAATTATTTAAACAAGACAAAAAGGTCACCTAATTTATTGTATTCCTGCCTGCACGTCTTATATTATTCAATGAGAAATATTGCATAATCAAATCATAAATTAAATTTATTGAGCAAAGAAAAACTTCCCATTTA
>JABFQI010000517.1:0-10974 GCA_022816925.1 Trichacis sp. ZL-2020 | reverse complement strand
AAATAATATGATAGCGAATAAAAACCTATATGTTTATTGTCGGTTGATTTTAATTATTTTATTATTTTATCAAATTTTTCACAGTACCAGAGAAGCAAAATTTACTGTTTGAAACAGTAAAATTTCAGGAGCTATAGAGGCTAATTATTTTTCACTGTGTAAACAGTAAAATTATAATTTAGGTCGAATGTCTCTCCGGTACTGTAAGGAAACAGTAAATTTTCCCGTGTAAAACTTTAATTTTTCATGATACATTTCTCTCAGTGCAATTTGGGCGAATTTTCTTTGTTTTCGTAAAATTTTTATTTTTTAATATTTCACACAATTAAGAGCACGTTAGTCACAGCAAACATGACCTTCATCATGTCTTCATTTTTTTTTAAATAATCACATTAGATAAACGTCCTGATAAGCGCGTATGTCCTGAATAGCGTGGTGTCATTCAAATTTATTGGAAATAACGCTTAAGTTGAAAATTTTTGCGATAGTGAGTATTTTTAATTCATTGACGCATCATTTAACGTATGCGGGCAGAAGAAATTGGATTCAATTCAAACACTAGAAAAGAAGATTGAGCGTGCCGCCATCTGTGTGATGATCGAGAAATAAATCACGTTTGGACAGATTTCTAATGATCGTTAAATTATTATGGTCGGACAGTATTAGCTTTTTTTGACAGTTTCGTGACGAATATGATTTAAACGTCAATTTTGAATGTCCAATTTATAATCATGACAAAAACTTTTCGCTGATATGGATTAAAACCGATTTCAGGTACGATGATGAGTGCATTTGACAAGAATATCAAATAATATTATTATTATTTAACAAACATAGAGTGCATTCAGAAAAAGTGATGTTCAAACAAATGAAATTATTAAGGTCTGTTTTTAAATTAATGTTTGCTGTTGCGAAAAATGAATTGATGACTTCTAGTGAAAAAATCACAGCCAAAACTTCGAGTGCGCGCTAATCAGGACATTTACTTCAATCACATTTTGTTTGCAAAAGATACTACAAAATAAAATATACTAAAGTTTGCAAAAGTGCTCTTTCGACCCTCCTTTTTATTGTTGCTTTCTTCCCTTTCGGAATTTACGGCCCCGTTGATTTCACGAGAACGAGTTTCGCAAGATCGAGAAAATGAAGCTATAAACGGGCCGATGATTTACGCGCGCGGATCGTTGAAATCGTCCGTAAAAAAGGTGTTGCGGGTAAAAATGATTTACGCCCCGGCGTAAAACGTTCAATATTTTTATGCGCAATAGTAGCGATAGCTTGGAAATTATCGTCGACGTAGCCCCGACAATATTTCGTTACGCAAGCGATATTTATACGCGACTCGCGCATGTTTTCCCGGCCTTCGACATGCTTTTGTTCGATTTTGCGAGAAATTGAACGAGCAATCATGCGATTGTTCCAACGAAAATCTGGGGTATTTCAGGAGCGCACTAAAAAACTCTGGCAATATGTAACATATGTTAGGTATACCATGTGTAGGGTATCGTAGATGCACTCTTGGAATTAAATACATTTGAGTATACGATCTGTTACTTTACATTAGATAGGCTGAGTGCTTTGTAATCGTACTTTTTACTACATAGTTAAACAGTGCAGTTAAAAAGTGCGATAAAAAAATCAATTATATACAGATGAAAATCTCCGGACAATAAAAAAAGTTTGAAGCATCAAATGAATGAATAAAATTGGAGAAAAAACATGGCAATAATGTCTTTTTTAGAAAGTTAAGCAACTGTAAATGAAAATTGCAACTGTACTCATTACTACATACTATGATAAACTTTTCTGACTACTTTCTAGCTTTTAATCTGAGTTAAAATTTGTAGTATTTCGGAAGCTCACCAAACAAAATTATGTAAATGTGTAATATAATATTGTACGGTGAAGAGGACTTAATCCTAGAACTTAATTAATTTCACTATGCAATTTGGTATGTTATATTGAAAAGGCTGAGCACCTATTACAATGAAATATAGTAAACTTTTTACACTATTTTTCATTTATAATAATACAATTATTTATTAAATACTTATGAGTATGTTTCTATGTTTCAAAACAATTTATTCATCAAATATTAAAATATATTGAATCATTTTCGTGAAATTTGAAATAGTTATTGGTTATGTAATGTTTAATACGTAAAATATTTATATACACGAAAATGATATTTTCTCTATCGACGAAATACGCTGTCTTTATATGATATAACGTTAAAAAACGTGCTCGAATGTTGCTGGTACTTAACTATGTTATTACAAAAATTACAAATCATGTAGTACTCAGTTACTCATTGTGCAAGTTATTGAAAGTAAAATAAGCATACCTATATACAATCATAGATATTTCTATATGAATCCAAAACAGTAACAGAAAGTTAAGTTCAAAAATAACTCGTAAAAGACTTGTCACTTGAGTGAATATTACTATAATATGTGAGGCAGAATATACGAAAATAAGCATCGATGTATGCAACGCTAGATATTATCACATAAATTCCAAATAGGATTATATAATATGTTCAAAAAGCACTTTTACTGTAAAAAAAAAAATCAAATAATCTTTTCTATATACATGGTAGAGTGAAACTACTCTGAATATTTGGTACTGTTTACTATATTTTCCAAGCATGCAGTAATCATTACTGAAATAGGACAAGATCCAATAATATAAAGATGATGACTACATGGCAACAAGATTAATTTAAAGAATATAGTAAAAATAATCAGAGTCAGAATGTTTTAACTTCACCATTCGTGAAGCAAGAATAACTTGGTTTCATTTACTCAGTGCAGTAAAACACTATTGTAAAGATAATCATATATTTCACGAAATGTACGAATGAAATTTCTGAGTGCGACTCTGATCGCGAGAATTGGCAGCCACGTCCAGGATCGACCGCAAGACGGCGAGGAGAAAGGTTATGGCTCTTCCTGGCTCGTAACCCGGGGCTATAAAGCTACTACGCGGTAAAATATTGCTCGGCGTCGCTCGCTCCGCCTACGCCTACGTCAGTCGCTCTATCTTAACGCCATTACAACAATTTATTAACGGCTCGTTGCCAATAAATCAGATCCCTGCGCGAATACAGCGAAAATATCTTCTTGGCCTCTCGCGATCGAGCTCGATTTCGACGTGGTGCTATGGGTTGAAGCGATGAAGAAAATATTGGGACCTAGAAGAACTTGTAGAATTTTCACCGTATATATATGCTGAATTTAACAAAATGTTCAGATGATTAGGATAATTCTGTCTTCATCGATGAGTACTTTTAATGTTATAAGTATTTTTTTAAAATTTTTAATCGAAATTCGAAAAAATTTTCCAAATTAGAATTAAAATAGCAATTTTCCCGATATAGGAATGAAACTGCGTTTTTTTGAAGGTACATAATAGCTTGAGATATTAATTGAAAATTGTTTATGACTTTGAGGTAAAAAAATCAGCTTAGTTCTTAGTAAACTGTTGCCCAAAAACTGTACAAAAATTACTAATTCTGTATATGTAAAATCTTTCGATTTTTTATAGCTCAAATACTGCTGAAGAAATTGTAATCTCCCTTGTACCATATTTCATCGTTTCTTGCTAACAATTGTATTCTAAAATATGTAGAATGCTATATTATATATTGGATTATACTATTAACTGTTTAAATTTGATTTAAAGTTGTTCTCCTGAAATCTGATCTAAACGCAATAATACCAATTATGGGGAATTAATTATTATCTCAAACTATTTAATAGCTATTCAATGTAACCACTAGAGTTTCATTCTCTTTGCGCTTGTGAAATAACTGTGTGTTGTTAAATTTATTCTACAATGTTACTCATTTTTCATACATACGCAAAATTACAGAAAACATTGCATTAATCTTATTTCATACATACGTAGTTTCTGAAATAATGATTATAAGTATAAGTTTGAAATCAGGAAATATTGTGCAATTTTTTTGGATTACTCTAATTAAATGTAGTTCACCCTCACTTCATATATTTTTCAATCGATATTAGACCATTGAAAATTATAACGATTATTGATTCTTTTAAAACCAGTGATCCCAAGATTCATAAATCAGTGTTTTTCAAAATTTATTATGAATTCACTTTACATTATTTTTTTCATTACTTGTATTTTCGAATAATATTCCGGTTTATAACGAAATGTTATGTTCTTCCAGCTATATTACATAATTTGTAAAGATTTGAAGTAATTTTGTGTGTAACCGTCAATTACTCTACGTTATATCAGTTTTTGTTTCACATAAGGTAACGGGCCCTATTATCGGCAATGTAAGGTATCGAGTGACAATTTTTCACAGAATTAAAGTACTCAATGTTTTTACTAATGAAAAGTAATGTATTTATTGTAAATAGTGATCATTCTTATACACATTTAGCCATTTTGTAAGTAAAAATACGTCTTTTGTTTTTAGATAATGAATTTTTTTCAAGTGGTGTCATATGTCCCTATTGACGGCAACCAGATTCTCGTAACGTCCCGATTGCCAGCAGTCCTAGACCCTATTATCGGCATGGCTTGATAATCATAGAAATGGGGCTACTTTTATTTGATTGATTGAATAGTTATGACAAAATAGTACATATCTTTCAAATGAATATACACATGTACTTTCTCATTTGTAATATATTGTACACTTATTCTTATTTATTCGTATCATACATTTATTTGAAGAAAAATATAATTAATTTCCCTTCGATTTCTTTGGGATAGAAAATAAATACACTTTAATACATTTCAAAATGAAAGATAGTCTTGGTATTTCTTTACCAATATTTAATTTTGATGTCTATTAAATTTATTGATTTTTTTTTTCATTTGCAATGCATTTTCATTGGCTATTCTTGCCTTTTCAATTTCTATACTTGCTTTTTCCTCTGCTTTCTTGGCTCGTTTTTCTGCATTTTTTCCCCTCTCTTTTGCTTTTTGTTCCTTTGATCATTGGATTTCTTCTTTTTTAAAAGGAATTCTAGTTTTAGATTCTTCACGTTCTTTCCTCTCATTTTCAGCGTTTTATTTCCGTTTTTGTTTTTTCTTCTCAATTTCAAGTTGCTTCTGCAATTTTTCTCTTTCTTTGGCTTCATGATATTCTTGCTAGGCAGGTGAAGTTATAGAGCACGCAAAGTATTCTTTTTTGAATCTTTTCTTGTTTTTTCTTTCACTGGTTTTTGGCCATTTCAAAGCATGACGAAAGGCTTCGGGCACATTTGATAGGATGTGATCCATGGAAGCTGAAAAGAATTCAAAACATTTAAAAATTGCAATTGCTTGGAAAATTTTTTCAAAAATTACTTACAAGTCTCAGGAGTTTCATTGCCTTGAGGATTCAAAGAAACATTACTTCCTGGCAGTATTAGGGGTTGACAAGACGAGTTTTCTGGATGCATTGGAGATCGTCGAGTCAAATTCTCTGACACTGAAGAAGATTGGCAGGTCAAGTTTTTCAAAAACGTTGGAGAATATCGAGTCAAATTCTCTGACGCTGAATGACTTTGGCAATCCCAGTTTTCCAAAATCAGTGGAGATCGGCGAGTCCACTTCTCTGTCACTGAAGGACTTTGACAAATCAAGTTTTCCAAAAGCGTTGGAGATTGGCGAGTCCAATTATCTGACGCTAAAGGGCTTTGACAATCCAAGTTTTCCAAAATCATTGGAGATTGGCGAGTAGAATTTTTTGGCTGTGTTTCAAGTTGGCTTGTCAAAATGTCCACAGTTGACCATCTGCGAAAAAAAATTACTATGAACAGAAAATAAAAAAAGAATTCTATCAAATGACTTACAATTTATTTTCCGAAACAAAATCCACGTTCACAGGAACGAAATTCGCGTCATCTTCCTCCATGTCTTCGTTTAAACCAGTAATTGCAGGACGTGGCAAGGTTAAAACTTCATCGCTGCCTTCAGACAAAGTTTTTTCATTCTCGTTGCTCGAGCTAACAAAAACAATTTTTACATTATGGATACTGTTCAAAAATGCAGTTTTTTCTTCGTCGATACTAGGAAGGCCTCCTTCAACCAGAAAGTAAAACAAAAAACATTAAAATCAAAAGTCACGGAATTTCTTCGTTTTATCAGAGTTTTTAAACTGAAAAGCCACGTTTAATTAAAAAATATTCAAAAATCATGATTTTCGCTTGAAAATAACAAAAACTTAGCCTCATGAGTATTACTGAAAAATTAAAGTCAATAATAAAACTATATATTATCGCAGAGATGAGTATATTTTCAAACGATTCATGTTTATTTTATTCAATTTTTAGCTATATTCTATAGCAATTTTGCAAAATACTATACAAAAATACCAATGAAATCATTTGTAAAATAATAATTAAACAATAATTGCAAAATAATTGTCAATTTTCAAAATACCTATCGAAGTAAAGAAAGAATTCAATTTATGAGTATAAATGATTTTCAGAGGTTAATGAAACAATCTTTGGAAAAAAAGCTTATGGGAAATTAAAAATTACTTGATTTTCGAAACATTTTAAGCCAAAAATTGAAAAGTCCACGATCATCGGATTCTCCAGCCCAGTTTCCATCGGCTTCTGCAGTACGAAATGATTCAACCATAGCTTCTCCCAAGTTTTCCTCGAGGTTTTCTAAAAACTTTTGGCTCTCTAACGACGTTGTTGGCGTTGGTTGCTTTTCGTTTCGTTGTGTTTTCTTGAGGAGATCATTGTTTTTCAAAGCATCGAACGTGAATGGGTGGAGTCCAGTTTTGCGAAATCCATTTTTCATCAACTCTTCAAGATTCATCTCATCTACAGCTGTTTTGAGAAGTGGTGCAAAATCTTCCCGACGAAGTTTTGAGTTGTGATCTAAATGCCATTCAGAGAGCACTTTTTTCCAAACCATTTTGAAAGGCTTGAAAAATGCAACATCAAGTGGTTGTAAAATATGAGTTGCATTAGGGTGTAATGCGTAAATTTCGATTCCCTTTTCCGAGCAAAATTTCGAAGTTGTCAATGACAGGTGTGACGAATGGCCATCCAAAAAAACAAGAACAGGTCGTTCGATGTTATTTGCAGATAACCAAGGTTCAAAAACATTGGCCAAATACTCATAAAAAACCTCCAAGGTCATCCATCCATTTTCCGATTTACCAATGCTCCAGGTTGACGGGACACTCTTCGCGTTCCATATGGGATCCTTTCGTATGGATAAACAATAAGCGGTGGAGGAAGTGCTCCACTTGCACTGGCAGTAAAAAGCACGGTCAAGCACTCTTTTTCGTCATTACCTGTGAAATTGTACACAGCTCGGTCACCTTTTCTAACTAAAACATACTCTGCCTCAGGGCACAAAGTAAACGATGATTCATCCAGATTGAATTTGCGACACGCGGGAATTTCTGACAATCCTCGTTTATTCATATCTTTTTGAACATTTTCAAACCATCCTTGCAAATCTTCCAGAGTTACGTTAGCTCGTCTTGTAGTCAAATTTTGAGGTACACGTTTGGCGATTTCTGGATGCCTTCTCATAAAAGCTTCATACCAATGTCGCCCTGGCTCTCCATTGGTGAACGGATTTGGACGATCCAAAGTTTTTATCAGGTTTGCAACGTTTGTAAGCAATTGAGATTTTGTAACTGGAAATCCACGGTCATGTAAATAAAACATCCATTTCACACGTTCTGCTTCTTCTTCAGTTGTGAGAATCGGTGGGTGACCAATGTTTTTATTGTTTGGAATTCCACTGGAAATTTTACTTTGAAGTGTTTGTCGTGGAATCCCAGTGTCTTTGCTGACGCTGTTTACAGAACGGCCATGTTTAATGAGGTCCAGTGCAGCTTTTATAGTTTCATCGGGCCACTTTCGTCGCGTTTTTTGTTTCTTTTTATTCTTCCGGCCCATTATCGAATTCTAAAAAAAAAAACACCATTTATTGTCAACAATTACAATTGAGTATTAGAGACATGGTCAATTAAATATTTTAGAAAAAATTTGTATTTTTAAAAATTTGATATAAATATTTTTATGAGAAAAATTGAAAACAAAAGTTTGATTCGGCATATGTAAACATTTTAAATATCGAGTTCTTAACGGATTATCAGCGATATAGGTTTTTTTTTTGGGATTTATTGTTTAATATATATTTAGGAATTGATTATACAAAACCTAACCTGGCGCGATGTCACAACAATTGACTCGTTAATAGCACCTTTTTTCTTTACATCCAATAAAAAGTTTAAATTTGCAGTCTAATAACATTTAAAAACTTTTAAAAGATGAATTTAAAAAAAAAACAGTCGAAAAAAATAGATTGTTTACGTTACTTTAGTACAAGTCTTTCAAATTGCCAACATGATAATTTTGTACGTCCCTAATGTTCAGCAACTGCAATAAATAATGAAATACTTACTTATTTTATAACTCCCGGTTCTTATTTGTTTTCGTAAACTTTTAATTATGCACTTAAAGAATAAAATTGACGCTACTTTGTTTCCTTGTTAATCAATATCAATTAGACAATATTCAATCAGGCATTTACACAATGAACTATGAACTATGAAAAATGAAAGAGCTCAAGGAATCAAAGTTACACAAATCAATCAATCAATGAATTGGCTTCATAATAATTATCGCGAAATATTTAGTTTTTTCATGCTGCAGGTTTGTCTCTATGAAAAACGATATTTTCAATAGTCATTAAAAGATTTTTAAATTCATGTCAAAGGAGGTAGTCATTTGGCCCTATCACCCGTACTATCTGAGATTATTATTCGACATGGCAGTAATTGGATAATGTATACCTATAGGAATACAATACGTAAATACTTTTAGGAAAAATTGATTACAGAGAGAAGAAGCATTGTTTATACACTTATACACTGTCGACTGATTATAAACACGCACTGTATATTTATATTCCTATCATAAATACCCACTTAACACAAGGGTATTAAGAGTGTATGTTTTGAAATTTTTCGAAACGAGACTGGTTTTGTTGAAAAGCATTCTGGACAAGCATTTTGATTTTCTATTATGTTAAATTTTTCCATAAATTTTAAAAACCACATACATAATAAAATTGTTCGAAGTATGAGCTAATCAATTATGTTTCTTTGTGTAGAAATTTATGAAAATCACTAATAAAACTATCGAAATAATTCAAAATTAAAGCAATATTCATTACGCATTCATACGAATCAAATAGCTTAGTGTCCGTAGTGTAGTTAATAAATGCAATTACAGGTGAAAATTATATACTTGAATCGGAATGATTTATCTAAAATTATTTCCATATTACCATTCATTAACATACTCTACATTATACTCACTGTTCAAACGTCTACGATTGTTAACTAAAGAAAAGTATGTCAATAATTAATTCAATATTTACTTTTCAATAAAACGTATTTAAACGCAGCATAGACTTAGAAGCAGTGCACATGCATTTCAATTTTCATTTTTCAATCATAATTAGTGATGTGATGTCAATTGATCGATTTATTGATAGTCAGAGACATTTATAATCATACGATATCGATACACAAAAAAGTTCTACATTTTTTTTTGTATCGATATTTGATCATCACTGGATTTTTGTAATCTTTTTGTTAGATAAATAACCAAAGATTTCTTCATTGACATCACCCAAAATAATATCACTGGTCATTAAATCTTTTATAAGTCATTAGAATCGCTTAGGACTGTGAAGTGCTATCGTATGTTGTATCAACATATTATTTATTTTATTTATTTATTATTGCATTGCACGAGAATATGCCCTTTTATGATTTCATACATATGTCTTACTTATTAGTGGCCGCCTTAACCTAATAAATAGTAAGTAATGGATGACAACTATATTATACATGATTAAATAAATAAGTACTGTAAATATTAATTTCAGAATGTAATAATACATTTGGAAATATACTGCGATGGTTGATATTCGGTCCGATGAAATGGTACATACAGAAAATTATTAACAGTATTTTGTCTTTGGGGCCTACTCGGTACATGAAACTGAATTAAATTAAGAAGTTCTGAATTGTACACTTAGATATTTAACAGTTTATACAAAAAGATCAAATCAGCTTCTAGTCAATGAGTCTTTAGAGATGGAATTCTATACTTCATTTCAAGAGGCCTATAGTCATGACAGTCCCGGGAAATGGGCTCACTTGAAATTGATGCAAGGTGACGTAAAAATCGATGTTGTATTTTCTCAATAGTATTGGCATCGTTGTAAGTGAATGAAGACCATATCGGGAATGCAAATTCAAGTATAGGTCGAACAAAAGTTAAGTACAATGTTCTGTAAGTACTAGGATTTTTAAAACTGACGCAAAGTTTATTGAGAAAACCAAGCAAACAAGAGGCTTGGTGGGAAACATTTGAAACATGTTGTGAAAAAGATACGGTAGATGTGAATAGTACGCCAAGATTAAGTTCTTCAGAAGCAGTCGCAATTTTGAGTGACTCAAATGTAGGTGGATAAACAATTGGTTTTTTATTACGAGTAAATCTGACAACTTTACACTTAGCAATATTAAGATTGGGCCTATTCTCAATCGACCATTTTACTATATTATTCAAGTCGCTTTGAAGATTACATGTATCATTCATGGTTTTAATTTTCAACAAAATTTTCGCATTAATGAGATACTTACGCTGAATTAATTTATCAGTAATATTGTTAATAAAAATATTGAAAAGTAAAGGCCCTAAGTGGGATCCTTGTGTTACTCGCCCTAAGTTTTGCAGAGAGGAAAGTAACAAAGACTTTCAAAAATACTTATGTTTTATACTTGATGTCGACTTTTTAGACTATGGGGAATTAATTTCAATAAATTTGAGTCGTTTTAACAAAATTGCATTTAATAGAATTATGAATTACACTCGATTGAACTATTTTCTCGTAATTCGCACAGAAAATCATTTTCTGTACGAATCTCTTCAACGTAGGCTTGGTCGTTATAATTCG
>JABFQI010000516.1:0-10977 GCA_022816925.1 Trichacis sp. ZL-2020 | reverse complement strand
TGTTGTAAAAACATCAAAATAAAAACTTCAAAATTCAAAAATTCCAAGGAAATTCGTTTTTACAAAAATCAATGGACTACTAAAAAAATTGATTAATTTGTGGAGTAGAAAGTAATTCAACTTAATAACTTGTATAAATTTTTTTTGAGAAATATTTGAAAAATTATTTAAATGAATATATCCACGAATTGCTAAGTAATAACATGAGGATTCTTTGGTGAGGATTCTCACGCGGCGCAGCAGTGATGTGCGGTCCGCGGTTGATTATAATATTCCAGATCTCCGTCATTTTTATTTGATTCTCCTAAAATTTCCACAGGATCATCATAAAACATCAATAAATAGTACCAGATTCCCGGATTTTGTTGAATGTGAAATTCAAAAAGTAATTGTTCAAAGTGAATCTAACGAAACGTGATTATTTTTTTATATATTAAAGAAGATCGATTATGAATATTTCAAAAAAGTTATAATTATTTTCCACTTTGGAGGAATTGCTAGAGTACGGGGGTTAATAAAAAAAAACCCATCATTTTTTATTAATATTTGCCAGAAAGTTAGGAATCGAAGTTTTCAAAAACATGAAATTTTGATCGGAAAAATTTCGGATTCTAGAAATTTTCATTTCAGAAACCATAAATTAGAACTTTAAAATAAATTAGGAAAAACTGTTTAGTAATTGATTCTCTAAGAATCTACATTTTTCATTAAAAAAATTTTTTTATTGTAAAAGTTTTATAAACCAACAATTTAAAAATAAGAAATTCGGGCTGATCATACGTTAATAAATAAAAAATGTGTGATAATAATTATTTGTCCGAGCAATAATTTTGGAGTTATAGCGTTTTTGCACTTCCGAAATTTCCGGTATTTTTCAATTTTTAAACAAATCATGACTCGAAAACCTTTATTCGTACAGAAAAATGCAAAGACATCTTTTTTATGCGATTTTATTTTATTCACCTGACAAAGATTTTTTTATACTATTTTGTTCATTTTGACCAATTTTTTATTACAAAAATTGTTTATAACAAAATTCCGCTTTTTTCGAAAAAATAAATATCAGGATGAATTGATTTCGCAAAATTTCGGAATTGGCATGTCAAAATCTGTAGAATTCAAAATTTTCATTGAGGGTACCTTTTATTTGACGCGGAATCATAGCCAGCCTCAGGACTATGTATAGTATTTAAATTCATATGAAATTCTGGGACTAAGTTAGGAATTATAGTTATTGATTTTATTGAAATTATTTCCATTTAACGTATTGAACATACACTTGAAACTCGATTTCATATCGAGCTCGGAACTCTGAATTTAAAATCGAGTCCCCTCCTTATCCCTCGTATTACCAAGAAAAACGAGAGCGGAAGTGTCGTACCGTTACTTCGCTTGGGCCCCAAAAGCTTATAAAACTTTCATTTTCTTGTTCGCTCAGGGAGAAATTTACTTATGGAGAAGTTTTGAAAATTTGATTGAATATTGTGTTAAAGAATGGCTAACGAAAAATTTTGTTGATTAAAAACCTAACAAAAAGAGACTGACGAAAATCACCGAGGATCTTTTAATATTCGGCTTTCAACATGTCACGGCGCTTCTGTTGATATCCTGCCGCGCTGAGCTGGGAAAATCCAGTTCGCTATTGGATTATCAGGGATTATACTCTTTAATCGAAAACTCTAAAATGGAGTTCCCAGTGTCTATAGAAAAACTTGTTCTATTTGCTGAGAAAGCAGAGCTAATATTGCAATATAAGTATTGTCTGCTAAACGAAATAGTATATTTCGTGGTGAGTGCGAATGGGCTTTTGAGACAAAATGTGAGGATTGCCGCCCGGGCCGGAGGCGAGGGCTGCAACACATGAGTCAAAAAAGCCTATTCGCACAAATAGCGAACGATACTTTTCGACACGGAAGCCTCAAAGTCGTAACGAAGTCACGATTTTTAGGTTGGAGTGGTGAAAAAAAATTATCAGAGGGATAACAAGTGGAAAATACGATAAAGTGAATGTTGTTTTCATTTTCAAGGATTCAATCACGATCATAACCGAGTAGCCGATGCGCGTTGCCGTATTGTTCAACCGGATCCTTCAATATGAATTGTTTACTGAACTTCACGGACCAATATCTCAAAAAAGAATCGAAGAAATTCAATTTCACTTGACAGTAACATTAAAATCCTACCTGACATCAATTTGATCGGTTCTTCATGTATTTCCATGAATTCTTACATAAAGTAAAGTAGAATAAAACGTCAAATCCTCGAGTTTCCCATAAAAGCAGATATAAAAGTTTTACTTATTATCTCGTGAACATAACAGACTATTTTACCTAAATTTGACACAAAAGTGTGTTTTCACTCTATTAGTAACACAAATTTTAATCTTTTTCTACAATTTTCGTCATATCGCAAGTCAAACCTTAAAATAAAAAATTATAAATAAATTGGACAAAGAAGAAGCCACAAAATACACTACGATATTTCATATACACTAGATGCCCCCCCCCCCCGAATTAATATCATGCGCACTTTAGGAAAACATGGATTGAACTTCTTTCCCGCTCTTGAAGAAAAAGAAAAATGACACGCATTATATATTTTATTAAAATCTTTTTACCATTTCCGCCATCTTGCCCAGCTCCACCAACACCGCCATTGGATTGAATCTTCAACAAGTGTCCATTATGGAATTCCAAACCGATGCCCATGAAATTTCCGCCTGGCCCTCCAGGTGAACCAGCTTCTCCATCATTTCCACGAAGAGAGGCTTTGTTGCCATTTTTAGCTGGAACTTTCTTTTCTCCTGGTTTTCCGTCCAAAATTATCTCATGATTTCCAGAAATTCGCCATATGGGTGATATAATTATCAACTCGGCTTGTTCTCCAATTTTAGTAATATTATGATCGATTATCACCGTATTCAAAGCGAATATTTCAATAAATTTTGCAGTAAGCCAGCATTCCTCATTAACCACGTCACTGATTTTGACTAAGTTCCCTTTGACTGTCATGTTCAGCTTGTTCAATGAGCATGATATAACAGGTTTTTCAGTGGCATACTCTAAAACCCTTTTCAATGCCTTCAACTCAAATGAATTGATGAGTAAATCATTAAAGTCAAAAAATATCTCGTCATCATTGTCGAATAATTGTTTCAAACCAGTCTGATTAAGATTTTTAGCAGAGTCGCAATTGTTTATAACTTGCATTGTCACATTTATTTTCCGTGCGTCTGTTTGGAAATGTTGGGTGGATATTTCTTTATGCAAGTATATAAGAAAACGGTACCATTTTATCTTCTCATCCAGTAGTTTCGTGATGTTTTGTAATCCATCCGTTATAATTTCCGACTGATCCAAGATAGTTTTATTATGCACTTTTTTCAGGAAGTCTATCTCTTTTAAGTGATTTTTCAAGCGATTCAAGGTATCTTCCGATACGTCGATTCCCAAAATATTCATCGTGTAGACCAACATTTTAGGATCACTAGTATGAAGTTTTCGCAAGTTTTCATGCCCATATGATAATTTCTCAAGCAATACATCTAAATCCACAACGTTTTCTTCCAGTCCAGCGTAATATTTCTCGATTACATCAGAAATAGTTACCATATCATTCGACAATTTTACTGTCCGTAATTCATTCATCATCTTAAGAACAAGGTCATCATATCCAATAGAAATGTAACTTATAAGATTGTTCAATTCTTGAAAAAGTTGGGACGGTATTATTATTGTTTGGTTATTCATAACTTTTGTCAAAAAATCTAAATATTTAATGTGATATTGTAAAGTATCAGTTTCGACGTCGTTTTTTAATTCATTTGTCACATTGATCATCTCTCTTAAAAAAGATTGTAATTCTTTTTTCGATAAAATTTTTGCGAAACTCGTACTACTTTTGATAACTGTATCGTGCAGTGAAAATACGTCTTCTGGATTATTGAAGAGCTCATCATGATATTTTTTGATTTCATCACAAATTTTAGATACATCCGTCGGGAGACTATTTACAACCATATCTCGTATTAGGTAGTTCATTTCATTTTTTGACTCACCTGAAATAACGTATCCAAACTCAACGTTTTTTTCTATAGGAACATATTTAGTATGCTTATTTATGACTTCTTTGATGAAATCAATGTCAGATATTAATGTTGAATTGTTATTTACAGTATCATTGTCAAGACTATGAAGTGGTGCGATTCTTTCGTATCGTTCTCCATTTTTATATTGACTTTTCGTTGATAAAATGTTCATGAAATTTATTTTTTCCTGTATAAACTTTTGCTTATCATCTCCTGATAAATTTTGATTTTTCTCATTTTCAAATTTTCTAAGAGCTTCTTCAAGAATAGAAGTAATGGTTTCGTCGTTGAATGTTTTGGTATTTTCTTCCTTTTTCACCTTTGTAACTACCATAGATATCCCATCCCTATATTTGTCTACATCTTTGAGTATTTCAACAGCATACCTTATCGTATTAGTGAATTCGCTTCTACTGCTACCTGTTATCCACGCATAGTCGACGACGAATACAAGTTTCAAGGATTTGGCACCACGTATCAATTTATTCAAAAGATATGCTACCGTGATGTCGTATTTGGGCGACCTTGAATCGGCGAAACCAGGACAATCATAATACGTCGTATTATATTCTGGATCCAAAATTGCTTCAGGAATAATCGTGTGTGAATCAAATTGGTTCTGACTGATTCTGCCTTTATCATCTTTGATTTTTAATTTCGTACAGCTTTCACTCGAATTATCTTTCTTACAGCTATATTCTAGATGCCATTCAGCACCGGTGAGAATAGTTGCCAATGTGCTTTTACCAGAACCGGTGACGCCGAGCAGCAATACCACATTTTTCTGGTCACTTAAGTGGAATAGAGAGTCTTGGCTTTTCCAATAGTCCAAAATATCTGCGGTCCGATCAACACTTGACGCGAGGGAGATGCGAAGGAATAGTAATAAGTACAAAATAACGATCATTGTGTCAGCACTGAAGCTACTTCAAATCGCTTTGGAAACAATACTTATTGGACACTGTATTTATATAAAAAAGTTTACCCCTTCTGATGCAAAAAAGTAGGTTATACAATTGCGGAATATAAATTAATAAAATGCTTTCATTGGTTAATTGTTTTTCGTTGAACGAGAACTTAATTATACGCCTTTACGAATACTTGGTAAATCAGGCTGCTAACTTGGTAACCTAGTAAAACAAATTGAAACGAAGAACTGTAGAAATCGCCTGATTCACAATATTATTTTTATTTCTGAACAAAAATGTGTGCATATATTTTATACATAATAATTTGATATCTATTAGTAAAAAAACCGCGAAATTTTTACAAATAGATTCACCATATTGTCAACAGTATTCACCAAACAATGCATATATCTTGTTAAAATATTTGAAAACTATTCAAGAAACGCGTAATTAATTTTCGAACAGATACTTATATATTTATCGAAAAGCTGAAAAATTGTAGTAAATCTCGTCAAACCGTTTGTAACAGATTCAATATAATAGACGAATTTTGTTCACCAGAATTTCAAGATTGTTCGTAAATGATTTCTCGAATATACGAATGAATTACCTGTAAATGGTTGAAAAAAGTTCGTAGTACATTTTAAAAAATTTCGCTGCAAAAGCTATTTAAGTTTTTTAGAATAATTAGCAAATATTTGGAGTTATAACATTTAAAATTTAAAAAAAAAAACTTCATATACATTTGTTTTGTTCCGTTCCAAATACAAATCTGTTTTTTAAATTAGTAAATTATTAGTTGCAGCATATTTAGAGCGAACATTTAGCTATCGTTTCGTGAATTTTCGTTGAATTTTCAATGAAGTAAGTAAAAATATTGCGTACTTTGTGAGCAAATTAAGAATAATCTACAATCAAAGTTTTTATGTATGACACTAAAAAATATTTTTCTTTATACAATATCGAATATAAGCACAATTTCTAAATCACTTGTAATGATGTTTTACAATTTCAAATCTTTTTTTTCTGCGCCAGTAACCTTGATCTCAACAAAAGGAGGATTTGAAGACATATCAATCAAACTAAAAATAAGAATCATCAATTGAGGGTAAAAAACAAGAACGCAGAATTGTCGATAATTATGAAATCACTATCCATGCGCTAGATAGCCGGTTAAAATCATTTCACATACTGTAATGTATATCCCCAAAAGAATTGAATCACTAATTTTTGAAAAAAACATATAGTATTGAACTGAATAATTATACTATTCGTACACCAACATTTCTAAGAATTTTTTCAGTAGGTATATTTTTTTGTAAAATAAATAACTTCAATCAATTGTTTTCTCTGTTAACTAATCCAGTTGAGGTAACTTTCGATTCAATGAACCTATGGGAAATAAAAATTCGAATAGATCTACTAAGTACAATGAACGAAGTAAGTTTTTATTTTTATTCTGCTTTTTAAACTCAATACCATTGAATAAAAAAATTAAAATACTTCAATAACTCTTTATTAATAATGTTTGAAAAAAAAACGATTTTTTATTGCATAAGTAGAAGAAAAAGATAATTTTTTTACGTTCATAGAATAACGATGTATAACACGAGAGGATCAGAGCAAAAGTGAGTCAAGTTACACTGGTATTTCCCTATAACGAATGGCTCGGGATTTGAGAGCCTTTGCATAACGAACGCGATATAGATGTACTTCGAATGTATTTTGTTCGCTATCGAGAGGTTTAAGCGTTCGTTGTCGAAAGGCGTTCCTTATGTGGGGGGTTCATTATCGGAAGGTACCAGTGTATGTGAGATTTAATATTAATTTAATCCACTTTTACTTTGAGCCTCTCTTATGTTGTATCACCATTATATTATCAAATTGATTATAATACATCATTCAATCATGACTACGTTGTATTATTTTGTTGAGTCATTATTAAACTATATTAAAGTAAAATTTCTCGAATAAGTTACCTTTTATTAGATGTAACTTATAAGAATACTTTTATGAAAGCTATTCTAGGTAATGATGGATTATCTTTTTCTGACGAAAAAATTTTCTTTTGTTTATTGAAAAAAATTTCAATGATACGACCCCATTGTTCAACGAAAATGTCTATTCGGAAGTCTTACCAAAATTGGTTCTGTTTAATATCTTTACCCATATTACGAGTATCGTATTTTTTTAAGGTCGGATATTGAAAAAAACTAAATCCGTTCACGAATTTTCATTCATTACTGAAAATTTCATAGTTAATATTGTATAACATTAATCGAAATATTTCCCTCTTCTTATCAACTGGTCTGTTCGGTAATATTTTTACTCAATAATGAAGTAAAAATGAGTGACAAGAGTAACGTTGAAAAATGAGAAACATTTAAAACATTGAGAATAAGTTCATTCGGTATTAACACACATGAAAAATTTCACATTAATTAATTAAGAAAATTTAAACCCAGTCACTGAGTTCCTAGTATAACGCTTTTTTAGACCATTGAAATGGAAAAACTTATACAAGCAATGGAACAAATCTTGAAAACAGTTAGAGTAATTAAAAAATTATAATCAAGTCCAATTTTTTTTCGTCACAGTAGAGCATTGATCAAACATTTACACTCGACTATCCCAAATTTCACATTCTCAAATGTCACACTCTCTCAAATATTATCAAATTCTCTCTCATATGTCAACAAAATCTCTCTCAAATGGAAACTTCAACTTTTGAATGACAATTTCACTTTTTCTATACGAAAATATATATATTACATAAAAAAAAATGTAAATAATGAAATTAAATGAAATGATTACTCTGTTCTGTACTAATTTATGTGAAAAATATTGATTTTTAATGTCGACAAACATATAACCTACGATTGAAATTTATGAGAGCGCGTCATGTGACATTTGAGAGATTTTGCGTTCCCGAGAATGTGAAATTTGGGAGAGTCGAGTGTAATTTGAGAAGTTCAATGCATTATAGTCGAATGTTGAAGATATTATATAACGTGTATATAACTTCTTGCTGAACCACCATTGGAATTTGATTATATTCGTCAATGTAAATGGGCCGATCCCGTGTTTCATATTATAATAAATGAATGAATGAATAAATTATATAGGACAAATATTATAACCAAATATAAGTACCACATAAGTACCAAAACGCCCCATCATACGAACTGATATTGTTTACCGCATATTTAAAAAATCAGTATTTTGGGAGTCAGCTTTCAAAGAACTTATTAGGTGGAATGGAAAAAAATATCTCGTTGAATTGACGAAATTGTTTATACATTCACTAAGTGTGATTATATCGCCGCCTTTCATGAAAAAGACAAAATAAGAGCATTCAACATGTTAGAGAAAGACACAAAATTTCGAAATGTTTTCGCTTCGCAAAATGTTACAATCGAGCATAATGAAAAAATCATCGATGCTATACAAGAATTCACGTCTCTTGTGTATGAAATAAAAAAATGTGATCTCATAAATGAAGCAGGAAATTTTCGTAAAATAATGTGTCTAAAATGAATAGAGAGCCTTGGAAAGAAGTGAAAGGCATTGATTTCAGTTTTATTTCGCCTTTTTTGTGTGTTTTTAACATAGGCTCCAAACGCTAACCACCTTATTTCTGATGGCTTCAATTGTCATTTATTGTTTTATATGGACTGCAACTTTGCAAAAAGAATCATGCATTGGAAAAATACTACTACATACCACTCAATCACCATTACATGCAGATAAGCTCGTACAAATACAGTAATGCAAATGTAGTGGTTAATAGTATTCAGCAAGCATTTTTTGTAAGGATATGTTCAACATTGTTATTATAATTTTTAAGTGCTACTTTATTTTATTCTTAAGTAAAAATACTGCTTTATAGGTCACTTGATAAAGCGAGAAAAACAATTCAATTAAGGTCATATTATATCAATTATTACAGTCAGTAACAAATTGAAATTGTATTCTGCGATATTTGGTTTTATTCAGTTTAATACTGACCCCGATAAAATATGACACTGGTAATATTGAGAAATATGTGCCCTAACAAAAATGTTAAATTTTCTATCGGGTTTCTTTAATAGCATCGCAAAAATGTAGCCTAACGATTCAATCTGAATAGTTCAGATAGAAAAAATTCAAGTAGCATTTATTGTAAGTCGCAATGGCATTAAATAAAAAATAAAATCTTTGTTTACTGCCATTCATTATATTAAAGTATTCTTCACTTTAATGTCAAAATATATTCAATATTAAATAAATGATAATTTCTTCTTGAGTAAAAATACTGCTTAGGAGGTCATTTGATAAAGCAAGGAAAACAATTTAATCAAGTTAATATCATAATAATTGTTACCGTCAGTAAGGAATTAAAAGTACATTTTGTGACATTGTTATTATTCAGTTTAATACTGACCTCAATATATATAAAATGGCACTGGTAATTTTGAGAAAGATATTCCCGAGAAAAATTGTAAATGTTGGATCGGGTATTTTCAGTACCTAGCACACCAAAAATGAAGTATTACAAATCAATATCAATAGTTTACATGTGAAAAATTTAGTCATATGTAAGAATAAGATATTTCGATTATATCATTGACGACTCCTCGATAAGGATGGTATACACAGGTATACATTGGCAACCGAAATGTCAGAATAAACAACTCGAATATGCTTACAAAGTTGTGAGATTGATTGACACTTTAAAAAAAATTTAATTTACATGGACAAAACAGGAATGGGAACATCTACATGATTAAGAATTTTCTATAATGCAAATTATCATTTTTTGTGCACAAGTTGAAATTTTTGCAATTTCGATACTTACTTTGTGGCGAAAATCACAGAGGATTTGTTTTTAGGTAGCGAAAGTTGGAAATCTCAAATGTCAAAAACGATCGAATTCGCAAAATGTTCAAAGGTCAACAAAAATAATTAAAATAAAATTAATCTAATTGATTGTTTTTGCGGACGAGCAAATAATTACAAAAATTTTGAAATATTCGTCTGTCGCATTCGGAATTACAATTTAAAGTGGCGATTATTTCGGAAAAATATTTCTTAATGGCAATTTATTTAATTTTATGACATCAATTTTTCGCAATATTTCTTGTGTATGAATGCTTCGCAAAAAGGAGAAAGCTCTTCGATTAGGTGCTGTTATATCCGAAAACCATTTCAATGCGTATTTTTTCATAATTATCTAAGAAGATCGCAAAATAGATAACATTGTATATTCACCACTTGGGTCAGTGATGCGCTTTTCACCTTCTGGTTTTTTTTTTAATAAAACATCTAAATTAGGAGTTTTACTTCAGACTATGTTTTTATTTTTGCAATTTATCAGCAATCCGGTTTTTTATATATGCAAAGCCCTTCAATTTTCAACGTCCGTCACCCATTTTTATTACAATAGATTTTTTTTCAATAACAGAAATGATTTTCATATCTATTATGTTATTGACAATTCTCTATCGTTTCGAAAAGTATGAAAAAAGTAAATAATGTTCTTTTATTAAAAATGTATGCGTGTAATTTCAAGAACTTGAAATTGTTGGAATATCTGCGAATTTTTCAGTAACATCTGATGTTTTATTCGTATGTTCGAAAAAATTTTTTGAATGGCAAAATTTACATCTTTACCGAAATTTGCCGCCCTCATGATTTTGCACCATTTACAAATTAGTATTAAGCACAGAAAAACAAATAGTATAAAATGTCGAAATAAAAATGAAATAAAATGTATTTATTCAAAATTTTTTTTCAAATCATGTTTATAGAAAAATTATTTTACCATTTTTAATAGATTGACATACGAACTCCGCCCACAATCCCCTTTATTGAAAAGAAACATTTAAGATTATTAACCTCGAAGTGAAGTTCTTTCTATTTAATTCAGACGCATAATTTTTTATGAAATCATATTCACAACAACTTTCTCAAATTTTAATAATCTGAACAAATACATACAAT
>JABFQI010000515.1:0-10979 GCA_022816925.1 Trichacis sp. ZL-2020 | reverse complement strand
TGCAATGAAAAGTCATCGGAAATTGACAAATAGGAAAATGCCTGAGTTCAGAAAATATCATATTTTTTCGGAAAAGTCGTTTCCAAAATATTTTGAAACTCGATACAAAAGTACTTCACTTTTACTAAATTTTGTATCCGGTCGATGCTATGACAGGTTTTTGAAAGTAATTTAATAAAAAAACTCTCGTCAGTTCTTGCGAATTTCAAATTGTGTTAATGAACTTAAATTTATGTAACAAGCATAGAAAATTATAACTCGAATGAATAAATATTAAAAGTCCAACAATGTGCTGAAAACGCCTCAATTGATACAACATGAAAATTTCTTTGCAACGATTGTTTACAAATTATACATCCGGTCTCAACAAACGAGACGGAATAAAAGAGCGTGAGCCCGCTGACTTGAAATATAAGCTAGTATAAGCCTCTTTAAGCGTCAGACTCCAAATATGAACCAGTTAGTCACTTTAAGCGTCAGGCTTGAACTATAAGCCTGCATTAGCCACTATTAGCGTCTGTTAGCCTCTATAAGCCTATATTTTTTCATTCCGGGGCAGTATTGGCATTTTGCTGGGATGATAACGTTTTTCTTTACTATATGTCGGGACTGGTACAATGCTTTACGTAGGTACTGAATTTCAGAATCGACATAATACGGCTCAAGTACTGGCTACTACCCAAAAATCCAGTGTTGATTTTAACACTATTTCGTACCGCACCCTCGATACAAAAATCTACATTTTCAATGTTTTTTGGGGCAATGTTATATAATATTTGTTAAGATTATTACGCTTCTACTCCTTTCGCGCCATATTCAGCTATTTTATCCCTACTCGGGCTTCGTTATATCCACTCCATCTCAACTTCATATCCACTTATATCCACTCGAAGTCCGAATAGCACGATTCCTTATGAAACCTTGTACAACATATCGCGTTTTCTTCATAAAACATTACAAAACACGATTATAATTTGATCAGACCCTTCTGACAGGGAAGGAATAAGTATTTTATTTAATTTCTTAATGAAATATAATTACCACTTAGTACAGCGTGTTACATATACATGTTACATCAGTTTTTTCCAGATATCTTTTGATCATGTGATATCAGAAATCGTGTTAAATTTGCGTAACATTTGCACCAATTCTCTGCAGATATTCATGACCCAAGTTATGTTCTTTCAGTACATATATTGTAATGTTTCACCAAATCAGGGTTTACCGTATTGGTGAAAAAATAAAATGCAATTGAGCTCAGTGCACGGTACATTGAGAACATCTCATCCCTTAATTTCATATTTTCAACATACGCACTGTAGTTTTTTTCCATAACTGTAATAAAAAGAATGAGCGTTTACTAGAAATTCTTGAAACATTCATGTACATGATTGTAGAACCTTTCTTAATATTCTAAAACTTTATAGACATAGAACTTTTTTAAATACACGGAAAAAACTGTTGTCATTGCAACAATATAAGTATTGTTATTTGCGTTATCGTGATGACGACCATACGCTTCGTTGTTATCGCGATACAATTTTGTTATTATGACCAAAAATTTCGTTATAATGACGTTATTACATTATTATATCCCGAAAATTGTATGTTAGTGTTCTTATCACGTTACTCAAATATTGTTAGTGTTATAGTTGCTGCAACTATAATTATGGTGGTAGTTCATCAATTTTTATCCGTGCAGGGCTCTAGAATTTTGCGGATGACATAAAAAATTCCACAGTCTATCAAAACTTATTAAACGATTTCGTAAATTGAAACTTGTAACTATATTTTTTTATTTTACCGAACTTTTCTCTGAATTCATGAATTTACTATATATATTCCATTTTATACATTTATCACGCGAATGGAATAATTAAGTATTCGAACTTACATGAAGCACGCAGATCGTGCATTATGTTTGATTTTTTTTCCATTTCAACGATTCCCGGATTTATTTCTAATAATTTTATTTTAATTCTCTTGTTTCTTAATACTCTCTGATCGAAAGGATCATCACTGCCAAGTCCGACGGATTTTGGAAGCAAATATTCCCCCTGTGAATAAATTGACCAAATTTGAAGGTTCATCAGCTTTAAATTCAAACGTATTCCGAATTAATGGAATATGTTTTCTTTGTTGGGCACTTTCCATAATTGAGACCAATTGATTTAATCGCCGCCAACTTAAGTGGGGAGATATCAGTTTTCCCTGGGTCCCCGCATAACGGTGTTGATACATTTTTGCCTAATCCACAACCTGACATGCTCATCTGAAATTATAGACAACTATTCCAGGTTGAATTCTGTGGTTTCCCGGACGAATAACTTAACTCCACTTTGACGTAGAGCGCAATATTAGAAATCAGTGTTATATGAAAAAAGCCTTTCGTCAATGTGAATTCAAGTTTTTCTTTCGGAAAACCACAGAATTGTAGTCACGTACAATGAATACATTGTAGCGTAAATTTAAGCTAATCCTGATAAATTTTTTTCGTAATCAATAATGAACATAAGTGTAAGTTTTCTTGTTAATAGGAATTATAATTCACGAACTAATAAACTTTTAACTATAATTGTGTATCGAATATCAAGAAAGAATGATGTCGGAATCCAGAAAACTTCTACTTTGATCAGGATTCGCACTCGGGACCCTCGAGTTTTAATTTTCTTTGCACTCCACGAACATATATTATTTACTTCCAGACTTCGGAAATGCTCATGGGGCCTGGAAATATTTGTCATGTATGGCCATAAAGAACCATACATGACCATATACACAATTACTCGAAGCGTAATTGTGTAAATTCGAGTCGGTTATGGAATCCAAGGTCGGATTCCATAAACGACGGAGAGCTCAGCCTAGTAGGA
Source organism: Trichacis sp. ZL-2020 (assembly GCA_022816925.1). NCBI lineage: Eukaryota > Metazoa > Arthropoda > Insecta > Hymenoptera > Platygastridae > Trichacis > Trichacis sp. ZL-2020. Next base: position 8,109 of record JABFQI010000515.1, on the reverse strand, counting down.
AAAAGAGGGGATACCGGAATGCGCGAACTTTTTTTTCGTCAAAATCGAAATTCGAAAAATCGACCTAAAAAGTACATGAGTATACGTGTTAAATGTTATGCCATACGTTTTGACTTCGATGAATTTCGGTGTTGAATCCCTGGTTTTTTTTAAAGGCAAAAAACCATATGTTTTGAAAATTTGAAATCGATCGATTTTTGATGAACTTAATTTTGTTCAATCAAATATGTTTGAAACTATCCAAAATTGCATCAACAGTCTCAAAAAAAACTCTAGTGCTTCTGATGGTAACGATAAAATTACCGAAAATTTTTAATTTTTCTATCATATATAGTGTAACAGTCATGACTGGCGACTTTTTTTGTTTTTTAAGTTCAAGAAGAAAAAGTATGTGAGGAAGTTTAATGTTGGGAGAACTTTCCTCAAGGAAATTATTAGACAACAGGCTTCAGGGGAGTTTTTTTGACAATTCCGAATAATTCCATCCAAAACTCCGGGCAGTGGAGGGGGGGGGGTCTATCCAAGCGCGCTGGAGTGCATGAAATCCCGTCACGATCAGGTACATATAGATGATTACACTGCAAAACAAACTTTTTAAGACGTGTCTTTGTATGAGATACAAAGAGATGTAATCAATGTTTCTAGTTCAGTAGTGTCTTATTTTAGCGTGTTTTTTTGAAGACAGCTGAAAGCGTTTCGAAAATGGCGTTAAACAATGTCGTGTGGCAAGACATCATTTTTTGCAGTGAACATGCGAGATTTACAATCAACATTTTTATTCCTCGAAACATTTTTTTTCGCGTTTTGTGTTCGAAAATAATCGCCCCATATTTTTTATTTTAATGCGATACTCGAAAATCTCGAGATATGATTTTTTTAAATTTGGCAATAGGGCGAAATCATTTTTTTTTAATCGGTCACTGTAAAAGTAGTTTTCATTTCAAAAATTATTCTTGTAATTTACATACGCTTTGACCCACAATCTTTGCAAAATAGTGTAACATAGCACCTTTTTCTTTTCTTTCATAACAATAAGTGCATTTTTAAACAAATTGATTTATTTTGAATTTGGAACATTTTTTTTCTTTCGTTTTTTTACCTCGTAATTTTTGTTAAAGACTCTTAAATATGCAGGCAAAACTTGGAAATGGAGAAATGAAAACTCCAAGTTTTACAAATTTTTATTATCCGGCATGCACGTTGCAGCGAGCGATCGAACGCGCTACGACTACGCTCGAACTCTTTCGGACCTGCAACGTCTAGAAGCACGTGTCGCGCTAAATGTCGTAGCGCGTTCGCTCGCTCGCTCGCTGCAACGTGCACGCCGAATTATAAAAATTCGTAACAGTTGGAGTTTTCATTTCTTTATTCCCAAATCCTTTCTGCATATTTAATAATCTTCAACAAAAATTTTGAGGTAAAAAGGATGTGCCAATTAAATATAAATCAATTTTTTTATAAAAATGCACTAATTGTTATCAAAAATAGAGCCTGCTTAAGACCTACTTACATTACATCAGCTTATCCTTACGTTACATCAACCATGAATGATATAATCAGAAATCATAGTTCTCTGCAATTGAATTCCGATTGCATTTCAACCAGTATATTCTGGTTAAAGACGAATTTTATCACGTTTGTCTGGTTACTGGATCCAGCAATTACACGTTGTGTGGGATGTCGGATTGTTTTAAGCATATTTGCTCGAAAAACATCGAGTCTATTATACAAAATCGACTGATATTAAACTTTCGGGAAGTATGGTTTTTTGAATTTTTTAAACAAATCAGAGATACCGCACATTAATTTATCAAAGTAAAAACGTGCGGCATAACATTCGACACGTAATCACGTATTTTTTAGGTCTATTTTTCGGATTTCGATTTCGACGAAATAGAAGTTTGCGCATCCCGGTATCCCCTCTTTTTCTCACTTATAGGGCGAGCTCCGTCAGTTATAGAATCCGGCCCCTCATATGTGTCATTTCATAATTCGTTACAAGTTTCGATACAGAGCTTTGTAAATATTTTTATAGCCATTTAAATCAATTAGAGAATTTCTTTTTTTATGAGTTCGATTAGCCATTAATTCCGTATCTGAGAAGGCTCGTTTTGAAGCGAGGTTATGGTCATCGTTTCCTTTTTTTACGAATTCAAATTAATCTCCTTTTATTTTCGGGGAGATGGTTATATCCCTTCGTAAATCAGCTGTGTACTTTTCTGAATTATCCCCTTTACTCAGAACAGCATTCTATAATTATATTAGTTTTATATAATTCATTTAACTATAAGGAACCAAAGATAATGAAAAAGATCCAATGACGAAACCATAAGGCACATTTTATTGAGCAATAGGGTCAGAGAATGAGCTTTATAATTTGGACCTACCATTTCTTTTGTTATTCCGTGTCACATATTATGTTGTATAATGAATTAAAAGTCAATTTTTTTGAAAAAATTTCCATGTGTTCCGGAAATTGCTAATAACATTTTAGTTTTCATGTAAAATGCCTTATAAGATATAACAACGAATCCTATTAGCCAGTAGTATGTCGTATAATAGACAAAAACTTTTCATCATAAATTTATGATAATCGCGAAGAAAAATTTTCACGTGAAAAGTGAAACAATCATTTCAGTTGAAAGAAAAATTGTTATTGCCAGAAAAAAATATACAAGGTCATAATTACATGTATTCAATCGAATTTTAAAGTAAAAATTATTCTTTAAAAAAGAAAAATTACCGTTCGCGAAGTTCTTTTTCTTTTAGTTTGCTGGTTCCTCGCGATTATTGCTCTGACTGACTCAGGGAAACTTATGCAGGTAAACTGCCCTGGGAACTCAGCTGTTTGCATCGAGTTAAGGTAAAAAAAAATAAATAAACGCAAACGCGTTGGCATCAACGATTATGTATGAATTTTTTTTATGTAAAATTTCCACGACATTTGCAAATAATTTACATCAATTTTCGCATCAAATCTTGAATAAAAATTTGGACACTTCCTTACACAAATTTTACTATACTCGGTTGCAGACGTTTTCAGAAAATTTGATCAAAATTTGTGTAAGCTGTGTTTAGAAGATGTAATTTATGCGCGATGATTGGTAATTTCTAATGATTAGCGACATTAGCGCAGTTGCTATTTTTTCTTGCACATTCATAATGGTTACGTTATAGTACGTAGGTGAATAATTAATAATGTAAATATTACCTAAAATTACTGTAAATTATTGTCAATAACCATAAAATGCTGAAGAAAAAGTATATTATTTCGTTTGTTGCGTTAAAATATAAATATAACATAGTACAACGTTTTACATAAATTTCACATCGTTGTTTTGCAAAATATCTACAGATTATGTTGTAATATCATAAATTGTGTTAAATTTGCTTAATATTAACACTAATTATGTTTATTGAATGTTCACGTCCGCATATGTTCGTTCAGTTTATTTGAACAGATTTTACTAAACATTCTACGAACGTTCATAGAAATACAATTTAATTGAGTTCGGATGATGTTTTGCTTCTTTGCTTCTGTTTTGCTCGTTTTTTTGCTTCTCTATAAGTTCTATCAATTTCTCACGATTGAATTCTGTAATAGAAAATGAAGGCATAAGTGAATTTCAGAAACTTCTGAAAACTTCGTGTATATCGACGTATAAACTTTCTAAATATTAGAAAACTTTAAAAATATATGAAGCTTTTTAAAATATTTTTAAAATTTTTACAATTTTTTTGACAATTTAAAATCTCCCGGAAAAAACCATAACATTATATAACTTTTTGATCACTTCTGAAACTGAATAAAAATGTCAGAATAGAAGAATATTACTGAAGTCTTTAGGGACTTTTTTCAACTCCCCAAAAACTTCATGTGAAAAATTCAAGAATATTCTGAAACTTAATTTTTTAACCCTTACAGTATTCTAAAATTTTCTAGACTAATCTAAAAAAAATTTTAGACTCATTTGAATCGTTTTAAAATATTTAAGTACCTTATTAAATCTGTACATTGAGAAAAATTTCAGAGTCAACATTTTGAAGCATATCAGAAATGTTATAGGAAAAAGTCTCGGTGTAATGACTCGTGATTTTTTCTCCCGTTATTTTATTGTGAAAAAATAATTATTTGACGCTCCGGAAAACTCAACTCGTGCATTTTTCCTTATACGTGCCTGGATCGTCCAATTATATTGATTCAAATTAATATACGTTTTCTTATCTTTTTGTTCGCCAAAAAAGATATTAGAAAACGTTCTTGAATCTTTCAGACTTTCCTGAAAGATGTTTTCTGGACGATGTATAGAAAATTTCAGATTTTTTTTTGTTTTTTCTGAGTATACTGTTTCATTTTATACTAATCTCAACAAAATCACATGATAATTACACCACGATATAATTTATACAAGCTGCGTTTAAAAAAATTGAATCGCTAAAGATTTTGTTATATAAATAAACTAAAAGATATGTTACCAAACATTACTCCGAGTACATATATACATATATATGAATGGCCCATATAATACATTAATTACGCGAATAATATGAAGTATTAAAACTTACCTCTTATGTATTCGATATGATTGTCTGGTTTATCAGTATATTCTGATAATTTCAAAGCAAGTGGTGAGTATTTAACCCTTGACACATCTTCAGCATCACTGGTAAGTTGTAAAAATTTTGGAATTAAATACTCGCCCTGTGAAACAATTGCAAATCAAAACGTTAATCAGTTTAAAAATTATTAAAATGTGAATATGCGGAATATGCCTTCTTAGTTGGGCACTTTCCATAACTCAAACCCATCAATTTAATTGCCGCCAACGCAATTGGCGTGGCATCGATGTCCCCCGGCTCCCCACATAACGTTTCTAACCTTAGTGGTTCTTTATCTGATTTAAGAGGTTTCAACTGCAGCTGCAATCATAGACAACTCCATCAAGTTGAGTTTTTTTCACGTGTCATTAATATATTGTAGAGTTAAATTATATGAATCACGATAAATTTTTTTCCATAGCCAATAATGACAATAAATGGCTTGTCTTCTTGTTTATAAGAATTGGAATTTACAAACCAATTACTTTTTAATCTTTGATTATTTGTCCAGTATCAATTATTGAGAATCTTTTTTAAGTACATTGTACGAACCCGTAAATCTGCACCTGAGTAGTCATGTTGCAAAACAAGGTATTCATCGTCACCTTTGCGTATTATTTGCAAATTCTCCCCTTCTCTGACTGGTTCGCTATTTAAATCTCTTTCAAATTTAACTGTGCAGTATGTTTCACGATTATATTTTCCTACCGATTTAATTTTTCCTGAAACAGTATAAATTACACACTTTAAAAATTAGAGATATAATTGTTTCATTCTAATACTACTATAAATAGATCGCTTGTCTATCTAACGAAATAATAACGAAATAATTACAATGCGTTTATTACTATATTAAAGCACAGAAATACACATAGAGTATCAAAATCATACCTGAAATTTGGCCGCAACCGGCAAAAAATAAAACGATCAAAAGTAAATGAGAATTCATTTTTGATGTCTTCCGTGTAACTTTGATTCTTTGATTTCCCGGATGCACTATAATCATTTCAATATTCTACGTGCATGATTTGTATCAATGTAATAATCAAGTTGGATAAACTAATATATACAATTTCTTCAAAATCTCTATGTTGTTAGGATATATTCACCGTATAATATGTAATTATTATAGAAAAGAATTATATATATATTTTTAAAAATATTTACACTATATATTTTTTAAAGTATTTACTCAATATATTTTTAAAAATATTTACTCAATTTTTTTTTTAAATATTTTTTTTAGTGGTTGTTGGGGAAAAAAATTGATTTGGTTTGTTTATACAAAATGACTTCGAAAACGTGGTTTACCAGGGAGAATTAATTTTTGACTGTTTTTTTGTTTTTGTATGAGTTCAACCTCGTCATTTCAGGAACAATTTTTCGTTCGCAGGTCACGATTTTTTCGTTATCAGAGAAAAAATTTAGTTGATTATACGAAATCATGGTTTTTTGGTGCAACAAAATAAGAACTGTGTGATTGGTTTAAAAATTTAATAATTAATTGATGGATTAATTAGGAAACTTATTGATCAATATTTTTCGAAAAGTTGTTATTGTGAATTTTCTGACTTGCAGTCGAAATCTTGCGTTAGGTCGATGTCGAAAGTGTCAAACTGTCAATATCGTGTTTTGAATGTCAAACTGTCAAATGTAAGTTCTCTATGGTCAAGTTTTAACTTGTGTAAAGTGTCAGTTGAAAAATAAAGTATCAAATACTAAGTGTAAAGTTCCCAACTGACTAGCTTTTAACTGTCACGTGTTAACTGTCAAGTGTCCAGTGATATTTGAGACTTGACACTTAATAATTCAAATTTAACATTTGACTCTTTGAATATTTTACACTTCAGAACTTTGCACTTAACACTCATCAGTTTGATTTTTAAAAGATTGACTCTTCAGAAATTAAGCAGGTACGAATTAGAATATTACAGAATATTTCAGAAATTCCAAAAGGTCAAAAAAAGATTCAGAAAATTCCAGATAATTTCAAAGAATGTTAGAATATTAAAAAAAATTTCTAAAAGTTTTGAAAGTCGATGTTCCAAGGAATTCCAAAAGGTTTGAGAATATTTTTGGAAGTTTCGAAAAAAAAATTCTAGACAGTTTAGAAAGTCTTAGAAGACTTTTTAAAGTTTCAAAATGTATCAGAAAATACCAGGACTAAAAAAATATTATCGAAATTCCCGGAAATTCTATGTACGTCCAAAAAGACTTTATAAAAATTCTAGAACCTTCTTCAAGATACTAGTAATTTGATAAAATTCTTAGAAACTTCTGAAATTTTAGAATTTCTAAGAAATTCTACAATGCATCAAATTACTGATCAATCCAATTTCTAATTAATCTATAATCCACAACTCTTAACTACCTAATTTGTAAAAAGCGAAAAAACCTTTCTCTAAATATAAATTGTGTGTTTTTAAAAAAATAATTTGATAGTCCCCCAGATCCGCGTCACTTAGACTCTTGTGAGTCCATTGTAATCCCCCTTTTTCATTTCCATCACCCCACTACCCTAAGCTTAACTCCACAATGCCAGTCCTTTTCCAAAAGCCCAGCACTGTAAGAGCGGAAGAGTCCATAATGGACTCAGGGTCAAGAGTTGGAATTGAATTTTACTTTAGAAAATGAATAAAATTCTACAAGAAGAGGAAGTGAGATTTCTCTCAACACTTGATTGACAGGATTTTCACTCTTGAAAATGGAATTCTCATTGAAAGGAATTTAGAAAATGGAATTACATAATTGAGTACTTGAGCGATTCTCATTAAAACATGTATTTTAAAATGCGCAGCATTTTAGCAATCTACTTGAAGAACCATAAATTTAACTTGCAATACAATGGCACTAAAATTTTAATAATAATGTAGACTAATACCTATGTTGTTCATCAATCGCCTAACATTCGTCGCAAAAAATCTGGGAATACGTCACTTTCAAGGAACACACAATTATAAATTCAATAAATTTTTTTGATTCTTCTTCATTTTCAAATAAAGAGAAATCCCAATTAAACAATAAAAATTGATTATATGACATTTTCATAATGCATTCATATTTTTTCTTTTGTATGTTTTTTTTTCCATGTAGTAAAGAAATTAAAATGACACGTATTTTATTAATCATGTGTATTAAAATATTGTCCCTAGATAATCATTGACTCGAGAATCTATAAAAGGTTCTGTTTGTTGCGTAAAAGTGCTTTAAATATCTAAGAATGTCTGTAGTTTTTCATAATATTTCAGAAAGTTTCCTGAACTTCAGAAATGTTCTAGAAGGTAATAGAATATTTCAACAATTTCATAGATATCATCCAGATGGCTCCATATAGCTCTAAAATAATCAATTTTTAAGATCGTATGTATTTAATTCCAAAAAAATCAAGCATATGAATAAATTTTGTACTAAAAAGTAAATTGAAAATCAATTGAAATTCAATTTCGAATGTTGATCGCAAAAAATTGTATTAAGCTGATATATGATTCCGAAATAGTTTGAGTTTTTTGG